>JAIUZE010066811.1:0-18757 GCA_022085475.1 Heliosperma pusillum
AACTCCTTGTCTGAACAATAAGTCTTCCTTCATTACCCATTGTTTCCATTGTACCTCCTTGTGTGAATAATGAGTCTTCCTTTCTTCATCACCCGTTGTTCGCATTGTAACTCCTTGTATGAACAATGAGTCTTCCTCTCTTCATTACCCATTGTTTGCATTGTAACTCCTTGTGTGAACGATGAGTCTTCCTTCATTATCCATTGTTTGCATTGTAACTCCTTGTGTGAACAATGAGTCTTCCTTCATTACCCATTTTTGCATTATAACTCCTTCTGTGAACAATGAGTCTTCCTTCAATACCCATAATTTGCATTGTAACTCCTTCTGTGAACAACAAAACTTCCTTCATTACCCATTGTTTGCATTGTAACTCCTTGTGTGAAAAATGAGTCTTCCTTTCTTCACTACCCATTGTTGGCATTGTAACTCCTTGTGTGAACGATGAGTCTTCCTTCATTACCCATTGTTTGCATTGTAACTCCTTGTGTGACCAATGAGTCTTCCTTTCTTCATTACCCATTTTTTGCATCGCAAATCCTTGTGTGAACAATGAGACTTCCTTCATTACCCATAGTTTTCATTGTAACTCCTTGTGTGAACAATGAGTCTTCCTTTATTACCCATTGTTTGAATTGTAACTCCTTGTGTGAACAATGAGTCTTCCTTTCTTCATTACCCATTGTTTGCATTGCAACTCCTTGTGTGAACAATGAGTCTTCCTTCATTACCCATTGTTTGCGTTATAACTCCTTCTGTGAACAATGAGTCTTCCTTCAATACCCATAATTTGCATTGTAACTCCTTCTGTGAACAAAAAGACTTCTGATATAGGAGGGACATAGGTATATGCTCAAAATGCAAGTTTAAGTCACTCTTGAAATTTCAGATTCGTTCTCTTTACTTTAAGACTAAATATCTCGGGATATATTGCTATTTTTGACGTGATTTCACTTGGAGATGAAAGTACATGATGTTAGCTTTCCAACAAGTGGTCACACGCGTTATTTGGTTAAGTAACGAAGGAGATATGGTCGTTTTAAGTTGAGCTGTCCAACTCTTACGCGGGTGATATAAACGACGGACTAGGAGACGGATTCCAAAGCTCATGGTCAACACGGCTTGGTCAACCAACACGGTTTCCAATGCTGGTGTTTTTGTGATATTTTTATTTTGTTAAGTTTACTAATTCGAATAAAATAGTGTGATAATCTTATTTAATAATAAGGTAGTATTCACACTTTCCTAATTTCTATCTAGTTAGTTTAAGGTAAGTACTAGTAGTATAAATACCAAGCTATGTATTCATAATTATTCATACAATTTGAGAGCTTAATACAAGATTACTTGTGTGTTCTTCATAGCTTGCGAGTTATAAAGATCAAATTAATTCGTTCTTGCGAGAGTGAGTTAATTCATATTCTTCCTTGCGAGGTTGAGTATTATTCGTGGCAAATTTGAGTTCCTTGCGAGGGAGGAGAGTTTGAGCACGTCATATCCGAGTTATTCGAGTTGTCTTGCGCGATTACTTGTCTAGTTCAAGTCTTAGTTGTTCATCTTGCGAGATATCACAACTAATTCATATCTTTTTATATTGTTTTTATTTCCGCTGCAACGATATCTCTGAAAAGGTAAAATTTTGGTTTATTTTACATCAATTTGGTATCAGAGCTTCGGCTCTTGATTTCCTTAAATTAAGACGGTCCTTGAATATGTGATTTATTAACATCGTGTTTATAATCATGGTTTGGGGTTTAAAGAACCTTGATCGTGAAATAAAAAGGTTAGAAAGGGAATATGAGGAAGCCAAGTTTTGGAAGAATATACACAAGGAGCTTGACGGAATTATAGCAAAGTATGAACGTCCAGGAGTAAAGAAAAAAGTGACAAAGATTGAGTCTTTTGAAGTCATTCACAAAAAACAAGAAGTGAAGACAACAACAAAGAGTGGGATTGTAGAGAACAAGGGAAGTTCGTTAAGGCGTTGTTTCAAGTGCCAAGGCCTAGGACACTTAGCTAAAGAATGCCCACAAAAACGCGATCTAACGATCGATGAATTATGTAATCTCCTTCCAACCTTTGTGCTACCTGACCCTAAAAGAGAGGAGGCGACAAGTGAAGATAAGGAAGAAGAGGTTCATGTGGATGATCCTTATAGTGTTGATGACCACCAAGAAGCAATGGTTCACAACGTACATCTTCAGGCTAGTCCGGTTGAAGAAGGTGAGATTATGTCTTCCGATATTGTTCATGAAGAAGGGAAACATGTAGAAGATGTAGGGAAGATGATACCTGACCTTGTCCAAACGAACAGTACAGAAGACTGTTTAATTTTGAATGACGAAACAGAAAAGGTGGAAGACGAAATTACCATATATATTGTTGATCCACTAAGTGATGATGAAGATATAGAGGATATAACTGAAGATAAAATATTTTCTTTTGAGGATGAATCTTACATAGAAGATACGACATTAGCTGATTATCAGTTATCATCTATTTGTGATGAGGAATTTGAAGAAGTTTGTGTTGAAGCTCAGATGGAAGAGAATGATAACACAAGTTACGGCGATGCAAAACGAGATGATCTTACTCTTACGCCAATCTTGAGTGAGAAATTTATGTACGATCATATTTGTTTGAATTCTCAAGTTAGTGCACCTTATCAATCACCACTTGATAAATCCATTGATACGAAGCTATATGGTGGGAGTTCTTATTTCTTGATGAAGTCAATTCCTATTGATGTTCATGATGATCTTGTTATACCTAGAAAGCTTTGTTTTGAATTTGGAAAGCACAAGAAAGGAAGGCACAACGAAGGAAAGCTTGAGAACAGAAGAAACAAGAAAAGAGTGAAGCTTAAGTGTGTCGATGGTAGAAAATTTGAGAATTACATTGAAGATGACGAATTGAAGGAGAGATTGATGGTGTTCGTTAATAATTTCAAGTTCTTGTTCAAGTTTTCTATTCAATTCTTAAGGATTGTTTTTGATCCGGGAGGTTGTAGGTCCAAGAATCGGGACGATTCTTTTTGAAGAAAGGGAGAATGATATAAAAGGGACATGGGTATATGCTCAAAATGCAAGGTTGGTTCAGTCTTGACATTTTAGATTCGTTCCCTTAACTTTAAAGCTAAATATCTCAGAATCCATATCTATTTTGGACGTGATTCCACTTGAATATTAAACTACATGATGTTAGCTTTCCAACAAGTGGTCACATGCTTTTTTTTGGATAAGTAACGAAGGAGATATGATCGTTTCAAGTTCAGCTGTCCAAGGTTTACGCGGGTGACGCAATTCACGAATAACCATCAACATGTATGCAAGATGGAAGCTTCGTTTGAATATTTCTCAAGTTTACTTTTCATAAGAGAGTCTTGTTGATTATTTTCCTAGTTTCTAGTTTACTAATTTGAATAAAGTAGTGTGATAATCTTATTTAATAATAAGGTAGTATTCACACTTTCCTAATTTCTATCTAGCTAGTTTAAGGTAAGTACTAGTAGTATAAATACCAAGCTATGTAATCATAATTATACACAATTTGAGAGTTTAATAAAAGAGTTTCTTGTTTATTCTTATTGCTTGCGAGCTTTAAGTTTGTTAGTTCGTTCTTGCGAGAGTGAATTAATTCATATTCTTCCTTGCGAGGTTGAGTATTATTCGTGGCAAATTTGAGTTCCTTGCGAGGGAGGAGAGTTTGAGCACGTCATATCCGAGTTATTCGAGTTGTCTTGCGAGATTACTTGGTCTTAGTTGTTCATCTTGCGAGATATCACAACTAATTCATATCTTTTTATATTGTTTTTATTTCCGCTGCAACGATATCTCTGAAAAGGTAAAATTTTGGTTTATTTTACATCAACTTCCTTCATTACCCATTGTTTGCATTGTAACTCCTTGTGTGAAAAATGAGTCTTCCTTTCTTCACTACCCATTGTTGGCATTGTAACTCCTTGTGTGAACGATGAGTCTTTCTTCATTACCCATTGTTTGCATTGTAACTCCTTGTGTGACCAATGAGTCTTCCTTTCTTCATTACCCATTGTTTGCATTGCAAATCCTTGTGTGAACAATGAGACTTCCTTCATTACCCATAGTTTTCATTGTAACTCCTTGTGTGAACAATGAGTCTTCCTTTATTACCCATTGTTTGAATTGTAACTCCTTGTGTGAACAATGAATCTTCCTTCATTACCCATTGTTTGCATTGTAACTCTTTCTGTGAACAATGAGTGTTCTTTCAATACCCATAGTTTGCATTGTAACTCCTTGTGTGAACAACGAGTCTTCCTTCATTACCCATTGTTTCCATTGTAACTCCTTTTTTGTACAATGAGTCTTCTTTCATTACCCATTGTTTGCATTGTAACTCCTTCTGTGAACAATGAGTCTTCCTTCATTACCCATAGTTTGCATTGTAACTCCTTCTGTGAACAATGAGTCTTCCTTTCTTCATCACGCATTTATTGCATTGTAACTCCTTATGTGAACGATGAGTCTTCCTTCATTACCCATTTTTTCAGTTGTAACTCCTTGTGTGAACAATGAGTCTTCCTTCATTACTCCAATGTTTGCATTGTAACACCTTGTGTGAACGATGAGTCTTCCTTCATTACCCATTGTTTGAATTGTAACTCCTTGTGTGAACAAGGAGTCTTCCTTCATTACCCATTGTTTGCATTGTAACTCCTTGTCTGAACAATGAGTCTTCCTTCATTACCCATTGTTTCCATTGTACCTCCTTGTGTGCATAATGAGTCTTCCTTTCTTCATCACCCGTTGTTTGCATTGTAACTCCTTGTGTGAACAATGAAACTTCCTTTCTTCATTACCCATTGTTTGCATTTTAACTCCTTGTGTAAACGATGAGTTTTCCTTCATTACCCATTGTTTGCATTGTAACTACTTGTGTGAACAATGAGTCTTCCTTCATTACCCATTGTTTGCATTATAACTCCTTCCGTGAACAATGAGTCTTCCTTCAATACCCATAATTTGCATTGTAACTCCTTGTGTGAACAACGAGTCTTCCTTCATTACCCATTGTTTGCATTGTAACTCCTTGTGTGAAAAATGAGTCTTTCTTTCTTCATTACCCATTGTTTGCTTTGTAACTCCTTCTGTGAACAATGAGTCTTGCTTCATTACCCATAGTTTGCATTGTAACTCCTTCTGTAAACAATGAGTCTTCCGTTCTTCATCACGCATTTATTGCATTGTAACTCCTTATGTAAATGATGAATCTTCCTTTATTACCCATTGTATCAATTTTAACTCCTTGTGTGAACAATGAGTCTTCCTTCATTACCCATTGTTTGCATTGTAACTAATTGTCTGAACAATGAGTCTTCGTTCATTGCCCATTGTTTGCATTGTAACTCCTTGTGTGAACGATGAGTCTTCCTTCATTACCCATTTTTTGTATTGAAAGTCCTTGTGTGAACAATGAGTCTTCCTTCATTACCATTTGTTTCCGTTGTAACTCCTTGTTTGAACAATGATTCTTGTTTTATTACCCATTGTTTGCATTGTAACTCCTTGTTTTTCTTTCTTCATTACCCATTGTTTGCATTGTAAATCCTTGTGTGAACGATGAGTCTTCCTTCATTACCCATTGTTTAAATCATAACTTCGTGTGTGAACAAAGAGTCTTCCTTTCTTCATCACCCAATGTTTGCATTGTAACTCCTTGTCTTTTTTTCTTCATTACCCATTGTTTGCATTGTAACTCCTTGTGTGAACGATGAGTCTTCTTTCATTACCCATTGTTTGAATTGTAAATCCTTGTCTTTCTTTCTTCATTACCCATTGTTTGCATTGTAACTCCTTCTGTGAACAATGAGTCTTCCTTCATTACCCATAGTTTGCATTTTAACTCCTTCTGTGAACAATGAGTCATCCTTTCTTCATCACCCATTGTTTGCATTGTAACTCCTTGTGTGAACGATGAGTCTTCTTTCATTACACATTGTTTGCATTGTAACTCCTTGTGTGAACAATGAGTCTTCTTTCATTACCCATAGTTTTCTTCTGTGTAAAAATAACAAAATTTTAAACCTTTTCAGAGATTCGTTGCAGCGGGCGACGTGCGGCCATAAAAACATTACAATATATTGCACTTAGTTTGTGATATCTCGCAAATGAACAATAAGACTTGAACTAAGACAGGTAATCGTGACGCAAGACACTCGAGATCACCTCCGGATATGACGTGCTCAAACTCTCCTCCCTCGCAAGGAACTCAAATTTACCACGAATAATACTCAACCTCGCAAGGAAGAATATGGATTAATTCACCCTCGCAAGAACGAACTAACAAACTTAAAGCTCGCAAGCAATAAGAATAAACAAGAAACTCTTGTATTAAACTCTCAAATTGTGTATCTACTACAATGTATAAGACTCCTTATTTATACTACTACTAATTACCATAAACTAACTAGCTAGTAATTAGGAAACTAACAAGACAACCACCTTATTTTAGTTTAGGAAATAAGATAATCACACTACTTTATTCAAATTAGGAAAATAATAACAAAACTCTATTTAGGAAAGTAAACTTGAGAATGATTCAAACCAAGCTTCCATCTTGCATACATGTTGTTGGTATTTCGTTCAATTGCGTCACCCGCGTATACCTTGGACAGCTCAACTTGAAACGATCATATCTCCTTCGTTACTTATCCAAATACAGCACGTGACCACTTGTTGGAAAGCTAACATCATGTACTTTCATCTCCAAGTGAAATCACGTCAAAATGATCAATAATTTCTGAGTTATTGATCTTTAAAGTCAAGGGAACGAATCTGAAATGTCAAGAGTGACTTAAACTTGCATTTTGAACATATACCCATGTCCCTCCTATATCATTCTCCCCTTCTTCAAAAAGAATCGTCCCGATTCTTGGACCTACAACCTCCCGGATCAAATACATATAATGTAGCAAATGAGAAGATATTTTGATTAAAGTATACACCATAATACTCCTTTAGCTCATCATCCTCAATATAATCTTCATGCTTATTCATCTTATTTGATTTGTAGTTGCCACCAGAATCATAAGCGAAAATCCTCTTGTACAATCTTTTCTTATGCTTTCTTTTCTCATGCCTCCCTTTGTTGTGCCTTCCATCCCACCACCTTCCATGCACAATTGTAGCACAATCCAAACAATTGTTGCTCGAAATAACAAGAATATCACGAGCTTCCATAACAATAGACTTTAATAAGAAAGAACGTTAATAAATCTCACCATATAACTTCTTTGCAATGTATTTATCAAGTGGCGATTGATAATTACTCTTGAAATCAAATTCATAATGAGTAATCCCTTGTTTATGAGGTTCTTCATAATAAGGCATATCATTGGTATCAATCTCATCTTCAAGAATAAAATCAACCTGTATGTGTAATTTGGGAACCACCACTTCTTCTTCAATTTCTTCGTCAAAAATAGCCGGTAAGTTAGGATCAAATAATGAAGTACCTTCTATACGAGATTCGTCTTCAGAAGAAAATAGTATATCATCAATCATATATTCTGTTTGATCATCATCACTTAATGGCTCAACAATATATGTGATAAATTCACCTTTAACCGTGTCTGTTTCATCATTCGGATTTGAACAGTCTTTTGTACTGTTCGGTTGGACAAGGTCAGACATCATCTTCTCTACGTCTTCTACATGTCTCTCTTCTTTTTCTTCGTGAATAACTTCAAAAGTTTCAATTCTTGCCTCTTTTATCTTTTTTGCTTCAAAAGTTTAAACTGATTTTTGAAGCTTTTTAAGACTGAATGACAAAGAATCAACTCCTTTTTGTAACTCTTTGCATAATAAATAAAACTGATATTCCTTCCCTTCATTCCATTTATGATTAGGTTTCTTCAAACCCATGTCAACTTCACCAAAAATTCAAGGACCGTCTTGGTTTAAGGAAATCAAGAGTCGAGGCTCTGATACCAAATTGATGTAAAATAAACCAAAATTTTACCTTTTCAGAGATATCGTTGCAGCGGAAATAAAAACAATATAAAAAAATATGAATTAGTTGTGATATCTCGCAAGATGAACAACTAAGACTTGAACTAGACAAGTAATCTCGCTAGACAACTCGAATAACTCGGATATGACGTGCTCAAACTCTCCTCCCTCGCAAGGAACTCAAATTTGCCACGAATAATACTCAACCTCGCAAGGAAGAATATGGATTAATTCACTCTCGCAAGAACGAACTAACAAACTTAAAGCTCGCAAGCAATAAGAATAAACAAGAAACTCTTGTATTAAAATCTCAAATTGTGTATCTACTACAATGCATAAGACTCTTTATTTATACTACTACTAATTACCATAAGCTAACTAGCTAGTAATTAGGAAACTAACAAGACAACCCCCTTATTTCAGTTTAGGAAATAAGATAATCACACTACTTTATTCAAATTAGGAAAATAATAACAAAACTCTATTTAGGAAAGTAAACTTGAGAATGATTCAAACCAAGCTTCCATCTTGCATACATGTTGTTGGTATTTCGTTCAATTGCGTCACCAGCGTATACCTTGGACAACTCAACTTGAAACGATCATATCTCCTTCGTTACTTATCCAAATAAAGCATGTGACCACTTGTTGGAAAGCTAACATCATGTACTTTCATCTCCAAGTGAAATCACGTCAAACTAATCAATAATTTCTGAGTTATTGATCTTTAAAGTCAAGGGAACGAATCTGAAATGTCAAGAGTGACTTAAACTTGCATTTTGAACATATACCCATGTCCCTCCTATATCAGAGTTGCCTTAGGAATAGTCGACTGGGATGGTCTAGCTCTTGCTTTCTATCAAAAGTACTTCCCACCAGAACGAACCACACTCTTACGAAGTCAGATTACTGGATTCCGTCAGAGAGGCGACGAAAGCCTTTATGAGGCATGGGAAAGATATAAAGAATTACAAATAGAATGCCCTCATCATGGCCTTGATTCATGGTTTCGGGCTATCACATTCTACAACGTTTGTTGTGGCGAATCACGTCGTATCCTCGACTCCGCTAACAATGGTCGTTTTGATCAAATCGATGTAGAGATAGCTAGTGCGACTATCGAGTCAATGGCAATCCACGTTTCTCAGTATAGCAACTCGCGTGCTGTGCCGCTCAAAGCCAAGCAGGATTATTCGAGTAAAGTAGCACTCTTGGAAGCCCAATAAGCCCTTCTGCAGCAACAAGTAGGAAGCTCTTCCCAATCCAAGGAACATATCAACGTCACTAACCACGTAGTGGTATGTGAGACATGTGGGATTGGTGGGCATAGTTTTCAAGAATGTAGAAGTTCAATAGAGCAAGTCAATGCCTATCAAGGATATAGGCAAGGCAACGCTTTCTCAAACTTCTATAACGAAAACACAAAAAACCACCCGTTTTTGTCCTACAAAAGTACCAACGTTCAAAATCCCCACCAACAAACTCAACAACCATTCATACCACACCAACAAAAGCCTTACAATCCACTTGGTTTTCAAAACCAGAGACCTTCATTCCAACCATACCAAAATCAACCTCAACACCAACCACCTCAAATTCAAGGCCAACCAAATGACTCAAGCTTGAGCAAAATTGAATCTATGCTTCTGCAAGTTGTTCAAAAACAGGATTCAATGTTTGCTCAATTTCAAAAGAGTGATCAAGCTAAAGATGCTGCCATCAAGATGCTTGAAACTCAAATGGCCCAATTGGCTACCTCTATTACCTAAAGAAAACAAGGCCAACTCCCACCTCATGGTGAACAACCGAGGGACACCGCAAATGCTATCACCCTTAGGAGTGGTACCACTTACTCGGAACCTCAGCAACCCAAAGAACCAACAGTTGAGCCTTCACCAGTAGAAAGCCAAAAAGAAACCCAACCATCCACCGCTAAGGAAGCGGAAGACAAGCTTGAAAAGAAGGATGAACTTGAAAAGGAACCCATCAAAATTCAAGTTCCATTTCCCCAACGTTTGAGGAGAAATCATAAGGAAACCCAATTCGGTAAATTCATGGAAGTTGTCAAAAACCTCCAGGTAACGGTTCCCTTCACTGAATTAATCACTCAAATCCCTTCTTACACGAAATTCATGAAGGATATTCTAACAAAGAAGAGGACTCTAGATGATGTTGAAATCATCGCATTCACCGCTGAATGCAGTGCGTTATTGCCAAATAAGTCCCCTCCTAAGTTAAAGGATCCTGGTAGTTTCTCTATACCTTGCACTATAGGCACCTACACTATTGATAAAGCTTTATGCGATCTAGGTGCTAGTGCAAGCGTTATGCCCTATTCCATTTGCGAAAAATTGAATATGGGAATTCTGAAATGCACAAGTATCACCCTGCAAATGGCAGATCGTTCTCTAAAACAACCTATGGGAGTTTTAGAAGATGTACCTGTTAGAGTAGGGAAGTTTTTCATTCCGGTCGATTTTGTAGTGTTAGATATGGCAGAAGATTCGCAAATCCCTATCATTCTAGGAAGGCCATTTCTACACACTGCAGGAGCAGTAATCGATGTCAAGAATGGAAAATTGACATTAGAAGTAGGTGACGATAAAGTCACCTATAACTTAAACAGTGCAATGAAGAGCCCTATGCTTGAAGAACCTTGCTGTTTTCTTGACATTGTCGACTCAATCATTGATGAATCTCTGTATCCATCAATAATTGAGGATCCTTTAGAAGCAATTTTATTGTTAGAGGATATCTCTGAGAACGACAAATTTGAGATCAGTGAGCTGGAAAGAGACTTGACTGGTAGAGAGATACCGTCTGAAGAAGTTGAGGAGTTCATAAGCTTAATAGATGCTCCTGCCAAGGCGGAAGTACATAAACCTGAACTTAAACCTCTTCCCTCAAATCTAAAATATGCTTTTTTAGATGAGTCTGAATATTGCTCGGTAATAGTGAGTGCTCTTCTTGATGAAAATCAGTTAAACTCACTATTGATTGTTTTGAGAAAACATAAAAAGGCAATAGGATATAAACTTGAAGACCTCACAGGCATAAGCCCCGACTTTTGCATGCATAGAATCAACTTAGAAGAAGGCCAAAGACCTTGTGTTCAAGGTCAACGCCGTCTTAATCCCAACATGCAAGAAGTAGTTAAAGCTGAAGTTCTGAAATTGTTAGATGCTGGCATAATCTATGCAATTTCTGACTCAAAATGGGTTAGCCCTGTCCAAGTTGTTCCCAAGAAAGAAGGAACAACAGTAGTCAAGAATGAGAAGAATGAGCTCATCCCCACAAGGATTGTGACGGGATGGCGAATGTGCATTGACTACAGAAAGTTGAATCAATCAACTAGAAAAGATCACTATCCTCTGCCCTTCATTGATCAAATGCTAGAGAGGTTAGCTTGCCACAAATATTTCTGCTATTTAGATGGTTACTCAGGATTTTTCCAAATTCCTATCCACCCTGAGGACCGAGAGAAAACCACCTTCACCTGTCCCTATGGTACTTTCGCTTATCGCCGAATGCCATTTGGCTTGTGTAATGCACCTGCAACTTTCCAGCGTTGCATGACTAGTATCTTTTCCGATTTTGTTGAGACTATCATGTAAGTATTCATGGATGACTTTAGCGTCTATGGCATTTCCTTTGATAATTGTTTGACAAATCTATCCAAGGTATTGCAACGCTGTGAAGAAGTCGACCTTGTTCTCAACTGGGAAAAGTGTCACTTCATGGTGAACGAAGGTGTAGTTTTAGGACACATCATTTCTGAAAGAGGTATTAAAGTGGATCGAGCTAAGATCCAACTTATCGAGCAACTGCCTCCACCTGCTAATGTAAAAGGAATCAGGAGTTTCCTTGGCCACGCCGGTTTCTACCGACGGTTTATTAAAGATTTTTCTAAAATAGCCAAGCCCCTGACTGAGCTCCTTTTTAAGGATGCGCCTTTTAATTTCACGCAGGAATGCCTTGAGGCATTCAACAAAATCAAACGCGCTCTAATCACCGCACCTATAATCCAGTCACCTGATTGGAATCTTCCATTTGAGCTTATGTGCGATGCGAGTGATTACGCCGTTGGAGTTGTTTTGGGGCAAAGAAAGGAAAAGTTCCTTCATGCTATTTACTATGCTAGTAAAACATTAGATCCTGCCCAAATCAACTATGCCACCACTGAAAAAGAACTTCTTGCCATTGTCTACGCATTAGACAAATTCCGTTCTTATCTTATAGGATCGAAAGTCATTGTTTACACTGACCATGCTGCTTTGAAATATCTGCTTTCAAAGAAAGAGGCAAAACCTCGACTTATCCGATGGATCTTACTCCTTCAAGAGTTTGATCTAGAGATCCGAGATAAGAAAGGAGCAGAAAATGTAGTCGCTGACCATCTTTCAAGGATAAGAGTAACTGAAATAGGATTGCCAACACCAATTAATGATTCGTTTGCTGATGATTCATTAATGGCGATTACTGACTCTTCTCCTTGGTATGCTGATATGGCTAATTTTCTTGTCAGTCGACAGCTACCTTCTGACCTTTCTTATAACCAAAGGAAACAATTTTTGCATGATGCAAAATTCTTCGTTTGGGATGATCCTTATCTTTTTAAGCAGTGTTCTGATGGTCTTTATAGACGATGTATCCCCCAGTGGGAAGTTAAAGGAGTTTTAGAAGGATGCCACTCATCTGCTTATGGTGGTCATCATGGTCCGTCCAAGACTGTAGCCAAAGTCTTGCAATCCGGGTTTTTCTGGCCCTCGATGTTTAAAGATTCAAAAGACTTTGTTATGACTTGTGACGCTTGTCAACGAATGGATCAAATATCCAAGAGACATGAGATGCCTCAAAACGGCATATTAGAAGTTGAAATATTCGATGTCTGGGGTATTGACTATCAAGGACCATTCCCTTCTTCTAACGGAAATCGTTATATTCTAGTCGCTGTTGACTATGTTTCCAAGTGGGTAGAAGCAATTGCCACTCCCACTAATGATGCTAGAGCTGTGATACGGCTATTTAAGAAGATCATCTTTCCACGTTTTGGTGTACCCAGAGCCGTGATTAGTGATCGAGGAACTCATTTTGGAGAAAAGCAGTTAGATACTCTGCTTGCTAAATATGGTGTGTATCACAGACGAGGATTAGCCTACCATCCCCAGACCAGCGGTCAAGTAGAAGTCTCAAATAGAGAGTTGAAAACAATTCTTCAGAAAGTAGTCTCGAGATCTAGAACTGATTGGTGTAATAAGCTCGATGACACCTTATGGGCTTATCGCACAGCTTTCAAAACCCCGATTGGAACATCTCCTTATCGATTGGTTTATGGAAAGGCCTGTCATCTTCCTGTCGAGTTAGAGTATAAAGCTTACTGGGCTATCAAAGAACTCAATTTAGACACTAAGCTTAGCGCTGATAGGAGACTTTTGCAACTCAATGAGTTGGAGGAATTTCGTTTACAGGCTTATGACAATTCTAGGATCTATAAGGAAAAAACGAAGCGTTGGCACGACAAGAGGATAATTAAGAAAGAATTTAATGTCGGTGACCAAGTACTTCTTTTCAACTCCCGTTTGAAGATTTTTCCGGGAAAACTTCGATCACGATGGTCTGGACCATTCACTGTCACATATGTGAGCAAGTACGGCTATGTGGAACTCATGCCTAGCAATGGTGAGAAATTCAAAGTTAATGGACACAGACTGAAACTCTACTATAGCAATTCTATCATCGGATGTTTAGATATTGTCTATACGGAGCGTCCATCCCCAACCCAATGATTTTATAGAAAAATTCGTCGAGCAAGACGTTAAACAAGCGCTTCTCGGGAGGCAACCCGTGTTTTCCCTTTTTGTATTTTTATTTTTGTTTTTCCCTTTTACGTTGTTTTGTTAGATTTCTTTGCAGATGAAAGAGTTTTTGAAGAATCTCTGACGACCTTCCTTGTCAAAAGTCCAAAAGACTAGCTTGGGGGAGTCCGCATTGACTAGTAAGCTTCATTCTTCTTTCATTTTTCCTTTCTTCCCATTAAGCGTCTCATTGCATATTTAGCTTTTGTGCTCACATTGAGGACAATGTGATGTTTAGCTTGGGGGAGGGATTGCATTTTCCCTTTTTGCATTTTAGTTATATTTTTCAAATTTTGAATAAGATAGAGAAGATTTTAGAGAGAAGATTTTTTAAAATTTGAACACAATTGAATGCTTTTCATGCTTTGCTTGCTTGTTTACTATGCTATCATGTTACATTTCCCAAACTTAGAGCTTTCAAAAGATAATGATTCAATATTCATTGAATTTTGCATACATGGGGAAGTCTTGTACACAGTAGGCATGGAATGAATCTATAGATAAGTACGCTTGATCTTGACATTTGGCAAACTACATATATTGTAAGGTAGAACCTCCTTAGACTGGTACATTCATACCCAGTCTCATCTAGGTATGTGTAGTTCTCCTTGTGATGTGTGTCATGTCAAAACGCATAAGTATGGTTCTCATTTCATTTCTATAAGCATTGCATTCATGATTCACTAAGATTTGAAGCCTTTTTCACTTTATTTTGCCCCTCAAAATTAGCCCCTTCATACAAATGCTTCACAAACATAATTGCTACAGATAAAAATTGCCTACCTTTTGAGCTAGTAGCTAGACTATGGTGTGTGGGTGCTCTTTTGAGAAGATTTGTTCTTATCTGTCAAAGTGAATTGGGAAAACGAAAAAAGTTCAAGAAGCGAAGTTGTGTTCAGAGAAGAAAAAAAAGAGAAGAAAAAAAAGAAGAAAAGAATAGAAAAATAGAAAAATCAAAGAAAAAGAAAGAAAAAGAAATAAGAAAAGAAGTTATGAGTATCTCCTTAAAATGTCAAATTAATAGAAGGAGTTTACCCTTGTGTTTCGTGTGTAATAAGCCAATCTGTTGCTTCTGGCTTCGCTATTTGTCTTTTGGGAATTAACCGGAAGTCTGGATTGAGTATTCATTTATCATTGGTCAGTTGCTAGCTCACTATAACCTTCATTTGACCATAACTATTTGTCCAGCTTTCACCCATTTCCCAAAGCCTTCTTATATTTCGGCTTCTTTTCTATGTGCATTATGATCTTTGACTTGTGTTTTGAATTGTTTACCATATTAGACTGCGGACACATTTTCATAAGTCGTAGATAGGTGAGTGTCTCAAACACTTACACATAAAGAAATCACCTTTTTACATACAATGAGTGTTCGAGTGCGCCGTGAGAGTCCATTTGTCAAAAGATTATGCAAGAGCCGAAATTCTGTAGTGAAATTCTTTGTGCTACGCCGTTATGTAAATCTCAGCCATGTTTATGTATCATTCTTGCCCACGTTGCTTTTGGGTTATGATTCATTATGTTTCCTTGTTTCTTGATGGTATAGTAGCCAATGCTTGCAACCTTGTCCTGGTATTGTTTCTTATATTTGCTTGAGGACAAGCAAAGGTTTAGCTTGGGGGAGTTTTATAAGTGAATATTTGTATGATTTTAACCCCCAGTTTAGCTCGGTTTTGTATATCATTTGTGCTTTGTTAAGCCATTTTATGAGCTAATATCGTCTTCTAGGCGAATTCCTGTGTTCTAACTTGTTTTGTAGGGAAAGTGACGTTTCTACGCCCTTTTTCTATATTCCCGAGCATTTGCCTAGAACCCGACGATTCAAAGAAGAAAGCTTGACCATGTGTAAGGCATTTCAAGAAGAATCACTAACTTAAGAGAGAGAAGAAGCAGAGACGGTTTCGTAGTTGTCGGAAGACCAATCAATTAGACGGGAGAATTCATCGCTTTACATCATATCCAAGCAACAAACCCGATTGTAGAGTCAAGGGGGATGTTGTAAGTCAAGTCATAGCGAAGGAAGATGAAGTGTTAGTCAAGAGTTTCCAGAAGACGACTTACCCGATCGGGTAAGTGTGTACCCGATCGGGGATGTGTGCTGCTCCAAGCATTGCGGCTCCTTCTTCCTAAATTTGCCTTATGTATTTAATGCCTGACCTCTTCTCCACGAAACCCTAATACTATAAATAGATGCTCCAAGCCACACACTCTCATACACTATCCTATACAATCTAATCCTATATTTCATACAATCTTCTTATTTGTTTTCTCTTTAGTTTTAGTCTTTCTAGTTTAGTTTATCTTCTTCTTTTGTCTTTTGTTTCTAGTTTATTTCTGTCCATTTCATATCAAAACATTAGTTTAGTTCAATAAGAATTTCAATATTTGTATCTACTTTGTTGGGTTCAAGAGTTGTAATTCAAAGTACGGTATTTCTATGCGAGGGATTTCTATTATTGTTATCACTTTCATCGTTGATCGTCACCTAGGTATTCCTAATTTATCTTTTGCTTATTGTTCTTTATTGCTTTCCATTTGATTGTCATTTTCTATTCATATCATTTAGATTCATTTTCATGCTGTTATAATCATAGTTTCATTTCTTAGATTGTCATATAGCGTCGTTATTATCGCCACATAGAGAGTCTAAATTATTGTCAAAATCAACTACATATGCCTATCTTAACTTTCATTGTTAATATCATCTTAGTCATAAACATAATCATGAGTGAGTAGTCACCTTTCTAGGGTGTAGGGTAGCCATGTTAGATTGATTAAAAGATGATAATTGGATAAAGGAAATTGTGCTTTTTAAAACATTGTGTCTATGCATGTTTGGACTTTAACAATAGTTGACGATTCTTGATCACAATCTTTGACTAGTGTGGAATTCTTTTCCAAGGTAGATATACAGGAATTGAATAGACAAAGCGTGACATAGTGGATTAAGACCTAGTAAATCGCACTAAAAGCCTGCTAGGCCATCTGATCTATGATTGTAATGAACACACCATTCTTACGAACGCTCAATGAATTATTTGCATATCCTAAATCCAATTTCATCAATATGTCAATCTACATGTGTGAACCTACTTCCCTAGATGCTTCTCATTATTGTTAATTTATCATTTGCTTTATCGTTTTCATTTCAGTTTGTTTTTATTTTGTTTTTATGCCATTCGTTAGTTTAGACATCACAAAATCCAAAACCCAGAAAATCATTAGATAAAACTCAATTGTGAGACGATTCACAATCCATAGGAAACACCATCTCCCTGAGGATCGACCCCTACTTCCCTAATTACATTAATTTGTTATTAGCCTAGTCTGGGTAATTTATCTTTGTATCGGGCTTGCGACAGGCACGATCAAGAACCTTCAGCCTCCTCTTCATCTACTACTTCCTCTACTACGTTGTCTGCATATGTGATGAAATAAAGTAGAATTAAAAAGATGAGGGATACATAAGAAGATGAATTACAGATATACAACACATGTATAGCTCAGTTTTCTTAACACTTGACTTATAGGTGCATGGAAAAACGACACATGTGCATGAAAAAACCCAGTACATGCATGAAATATGAAAAAACTAATGAGGTAGAACAAAATTGTACCTTGAATAACATCAGAAGTCACAGGCACAGAAACCTCTACTGCTGTGACACCCTCAAATTTGCGGAAAGAAAAAAAATTATTTAAATACATAAAAGATAGGAATACATAATAAGGGTGTCTTAAATAAAAAGGGTCATTACAAAACGGAAATAATATTATACAAAAGAAATATACAAGACGGGAGACATATCTCCCGTATAAATACGGAAATAAAAGAGTGTATAATAATATACAATCTAAGAACCGAATATAGGTCCAAGGTAAATACTTCGCTCGCTAGCTCGTCAATGTACCCAATGTATGCATCACAAACCTGCCAACCGCATTAAATATAAACACGTAAGCCACAGTCAGTGGGGAGTAACTCCGAGTTCTCCCAGCCACGAAATGTCGAGTTTAATAAAACATGAATAACATAAAAACAATGTATATGGAAAATACAAAACCTTAACATATATGATATGCTTTTCATGTTATGAAACAATTAACTAACATATAACCTAGCATATGAAAGCTATCATGTGAATCCGATAATAAACTATAACACGAGGTAGGGAAGCTGGTATGCTGGCTCAGCGGTTACCATGTAACATGGCCTGATACACTCAAACCCTAATCAACACGTAATCATGTGAATCAGTTAACAACCGTTAATCCAAACTCTATCAATCCTAGCCGGCTTGCATCTCACCTTCTAGAACTCATAGAATAATACATACATGAAAGACCAATACTTCTACAAACAGGCATAATTCTTAGCATCCCCCCGTCAATAGTCGACTTCTGTAACTCGAGGCTATACCAAAAGGTAGGAAAACATCCTAGTCCTAGACTGATCAGACCTAGCGACAACAGCTATTCCATTCCCCGTCCCATGACATAACCGTACATGAGAAACTCTACTAGGCGACCCCCTAAGCAAGATGGCTAGTACTTAAGCTGGCTCCATTCCCGAAGTGGAACTCTTAGGCAGCCATGCCCCGACTTGTATCAAAAGGCCCAAGCCGGGACACAAAAGCTATCAAGCAGTGAACTATATACTCGTTAAAGATAGTAAGGCCTATCCATGTCATGGTCCAAGATACTCATTTAGAACTAGAATGGTCAAGACGCCATATACTCATAATTCTCTATGGGTACTTAGTCAACACGACATATATCATACAATCAAACCGTCACGGGAACAACTTCCTATCATGTGACTAATTGCATATAAATCATATTCAAATAACATATCGCCTCATATCTACTAAGGCTAATTCATCAATTAAATACAACCTTACTTGAAAACAAA
>JAIUZE010066812.1:0-18045 GCA_022085475.1 Heliosperma pusillum
TTGTTCATGGTCATGGCATGATTGGACACCGTCAATGTCTTGGTTCGTGAATGGATGATAATATGTTGGATTTATTGTGATCATCGCATGACTTGACTTGGTTTGTCTGTCGAGTCTCAATCTTATCAATCTTATACCGCGAACGGTGAGATGCAAGCCCTAGTGAGCGTATTCGGTTGCCTAAGAGTGTCTTTCCCCGAGTCTTTGAATATCATGATGGATTCGGATTTGTGCCTCTTATGTTCTTATCATTATCTATCGAATTGCCTATCTATTCTTATCGCAACTCACATGGATATCTATATATGCATGATTTTACTTTTGTATTTCCTTATATGTACGTTTGATGTGATATGGCTGGGAGAACCCGGAGTTACTCCCCACTGACGGTGGCGTTCATGTTTTTCATGAATGAACAGGTTGCTTGCATGGATTGACTTTTTGGATGTGACATTTTGGGTTCGGGTGTGAGCTAGCGGGCGTAGTCCCTGGATGATTAACCTCTAGACGATTTTAGCTAGTTTTCTAAACACCTGTTGGTTGTTAACATTTTAAGAGACCCCGTCTCTTTGTTATATTTAGTACTTTAGTTTGTAATTTTGACACTCCTCGTATTTTCTATCTTGCATGTATAAAAGTTTTTAAAATACCGTATTTCCGCATATCTTTTCACATGCTTGTATGTAATTTGTATTAGTAGTTTATCGTAAGTCAATAAATTAATATTTTTGGGAACAAGAATATAATTTGAATGTACATACTATATGAAATTACTCTCATAAATATGGGTGACAAGCTAAGCAACTATGACCCGTCTTTATGTCTTTTTCTCTCGACCAATTGCAGCATATTCATTTTTATAGATTATTTTTGAGTAATATCTAATAATCTTGATATTGCGAACTACCTTGAGAATAAAATATTAAAACTGGTCAAAGATATTAAAATCATATTTTAATAGCACCGCCAGGAACGGAATTAAAGCAACAAAAAGTCTCATTTTGGGGTTGGAGGAATTATTATTAAAAAGATATTAAGAAATGTGATTGGAGAAGAAAATGGACTGGTTTGTCGATCACGGTCTTAAAATTGTTTTGGTATTCATGAAGACGTAAGAATAAATTAGAGCAATGTGGTAGCTAAATTGTTAATCACAACTTACAAGTGCTCGATCAAGGAGGCTAAATTGTTAATCACAACTTCATGGAGTATATAGCTTTATCACTAACTAGAGGAAACCACAAGATATCAAGATATCGGAGAGTTTAACAATTCTGAATAACTTTCGAGCTCCCACTTTAAAAGTTGATATCCAAGCAATATTAAAGTGTCCAACTTGTGTGGAACACTTTAGCTACATAACCGTAAGAGTCAATTGCTAATCTGGTAAGAGTCAGAAGATGTAGTTACAACATTGTCACTTTTTTGTAATTTATACTAGCCCAATAAATTGTAGTGAGTAGTGTGGTGGCTTCTTTAGATTTTGGCGATCATCAAAGTTTGTAAATTGACTCGAGCTTCTCAGCTTCCACATTTAAAGTTGGGATTTCGAGCAATATTAAAGTCTCTAAAATTTTCTAAATTACTTCAAATAAAATATGAATTTAATTAATTTAAAAATATTATATTAATTGTTAGCGCCAAAATTGATCTTTAAAGTATTAAATACATAGTACATTAGAAGAGTCTTACCTTTTTGTTGAAATGTATCTTAAATACATTAGGGGAGTCTTACCTTTCTGTTGAACTATGATATGATACATCTATTTAAACAAGAGTAGTAAAATAATTAAAATAGAAAATTGTTAATTAAATAGGCAATTGAACATGTCTATGAAAGCCTTATTATACTCAACATAAAGATTTGTAGCATAGGAGTATATGTTTTGGATCATGCAAGTTAACTTTTTACTATATGGGCGACGGTCATGACAAAAACGAGAAGGGAACTTCTTATTATTATGCTTAATTAATGTTTATGTACTTTCTGTGCTTCATTTATATGAATCTAATATCTAATAATGCAAAAAATAAAATCTACGCACTCAAAACTATATGGGCGACGGTCATGACAAAAACAATTTGCTTCATTTAAATGTACAAGATTATTTCCTTTAAAAATGTTTATACTAAGATAGTGATAGTGTGACACATAAGTCATTTAAATTGGGGTAAAATTTAAAGGGAAGTGGGATAATAAAAGTGGGATAGAGAAAATAATAGAAAATTAATGGGGATAGAGACAATTATTTTGACATAAATGTTGGGGAAAAGGGATATAAAATTGAGACGAAAAAAAGTAAAACTATAAAACAGGGGGGCTTATATATTAATCCTTACTTTGGAAATGATAAATAATACCGACATATTATTATTACCCCATTGTGTTTTATTATGAGAAAACCAAACCATGTATACAATGGAGAGGGTGTAGACACAAGACACTAATATTAATAGTTAATAATCGCACTACGTGAGACACAAGTTAGTAGAGTGAAATTCGAACTTCTAATAAACTACACCTGGTTAATTAGACAAAGCAAATAGTTAATAATGAGAGTGGTAAACATTAAACAAGGGGGGGAGTGAATGAGATGAGAGGGAAATTAAGCAATCGTTCTAGAATAATAAATAAGAGTGGTTATAATAACCCGTTGAAAGTTAGGGTTGTGCAGTGAGCCAGGATAGGGAGTAGGCTGGGCTGAAAGATTGCAGCGCAGACACGGTGTGAACATCAGACCGGACTGGCCAGCTAGCTTCTTCCACTTCGAGCCCAACCCAAGAGTAGCAGGCTAGACCGAGCCAGGAGGGGCCTTTGTGTTTATTTGTTTTAGCGTTGAGATCGGGACGAGCTAGAGAAATTTGAGCACTAGCCCGTCCCGTGGGGAAAGTCGGGTTTTGTGCCATGGGCTAGCCGGGATGAATCTTCGTACTCAGAGGTGCGGGCTAGCCCGCTACGTTGTACACCCCTATAATCAAGTAACGACTAACGACGACGTACATGTAGTTAGAGTATAAACCAATCTTTAGACTCCAACCAACCATCAAGGGTAAGACCAAAAATATCACGTGTTCAAATCTTACTGCCCCTCACTTCTCAAGTAGAATATTGATAACATATATGGGGAGTTATGTCGTTACAATTAATACTCTTTAAGCCAAAAAACATTTGTGCGAGCGGCTTAGTGTATAATATCGATCTTGAAATTTCAACCATCAGCTGAACTTTCTGGTTGTTGTGGTTTATTTAAAAACATGTAAATGTTATGCATTATACGAAATCAAAGCGAACAGGAAAAATACCATTTAGTTTAAAAGCTTTATAGCTATTTAAACATTCATTTTATATTTAAGAGGTAATAACATTGACGTATTGCTTAATGCTTATATGTTGTTAATCTACTTAGTTTATCAGTTAGTGAGAGGGCAAGTGGGGGAATCCATTTACCCTCTCCACTTGCATATTGTGAAAGGACACTACTACAATTTATGGCTTCCAGAACGCCCATTAGAGAACGGTCACACGCGGAACCGGTCTATTTTGTACTTTAAGTTTAGGCGCGCACATAAAACTTCAATAGAGAACGGTTGTTTGTTCGAAGCGTTCTTGTATTATTAACAAAGAGCACGGTTTATTTGACCAACCGTCTTTATATTTCAACGAGACCGGTTAGTGGGTATAACCGTACTCTTTTTAATTTCAACGAGACCAATTAGTGTGTATAACCGTTCTCTTTTTAATTCATATGACTTATTTTTTATTTTTACTTAACACTTCTTTCTTCAATTCATCAAATACAAAACCCACCCTAATACAAAACCTCCATCACTTTCCTGCCAATTCACGACTTTCTTCAATTCACGCCCTAATTACCAAATTCGTTCCATGCACCGCGCCCTAATTACCACCGCGCCCTAATCACCACCGCGCCCTAATTACCTGGCCTTAATCACCACCGCGCCCTAATCACCAATTGTTCAGTTCAATTGGTTCCCCCTAGTCAACAACTCGCAGTAATTGTCGCACCGTTTCGATCGTTCGTACTCCGGCCACAACCATCTGCTTCTTCCGGGTAATTAATTGAATTTTGCTTTTTCATTATTCCTTCAATTTTTATTTAGGTGACTGCTTGAATTTTGCTTTAGTAATTGTCGCACCTGGTGTCTTCAATTTTATCTTTGCTTTAGTAATTTTGCTTTAGTAATTTTGCTTTAGTAATTTTGCTTTGGCTGGTCGCTTTCACCGTCTGCTCTAACTGGTTTCCTTCCCTATAATCGTGCAGTCCCGTGGTTGTCCGGTCATCACCTCACGTTGCTTCTGGTTTTTCACGCCTTCGTCGTCGCCGATCGTCTTTGCTGCTGGTAATTCCTCTATGTTCAACATCTTGTTGTTGCTTATACTGGTTTTGTTCTTCAAATTTAATTTATTGATTGTTCACCAATTGTTGTATTAGTCTTGCTTTACATTCAATCACTCACACACTACAACAAAAAAGGCCAAAGAAACCAGTTAAAAATAGCCTTAGAAACCGGTTCATAACAGGTCTCTAGGTCATAGGTGTCTTAGCCAAAGAAACCGGTTATTTTAAATGATAGTCAGTACTCATAAATTGTAGCACACAACTAAGAAGAACAAAGTTTCACTTGAACCAAATATACAAGCTTAAAGTACTAGTTCAAGTCTGAAAAAAAGATTATCAATAGACTGGCATTAGGTGACAAGTGATAAGTGATAAGCTTAATAATCACCTTTTTCAGTTGATACGTCAAAAGTGATTATAGTCACAAGTAGGGAGTGTCTGACGAGCAAATAGACATACGGTTATAAAAACATATGTTTACTGAACTGGGTACCTACTCAGTCGACAGTGCACCTACGAGAGAAACAGAAAGGCAGGGCCGAGTAGCGAGGATGACAATGATGACTGCTTCAAGATATTGCCTGCCACTCTACTCAGCAATATGGCAGCGTGGCAGGGAACTGTGAGCAACAGGAAGCTCATTCACATCATCTAAACTCTATTCTCTTAGGACAAAGCCAAGTAATGAGTAATGCTACCAAAACCATAGAAAGATTATGGATAACACGAAGTTAACCCACTATAAAATGAAACTAGAAGAAAACTTAACCAAGCCAATCACAACTTGTAGGACTAAATTCAACCAAACCCCACTAAAATCCCCTGCACACAAACAAAGTCATTACTAGTTACTGAAACATCATTAGCGGAATGAATGACAAACTTGAGCACAAAGTAGTAAAGAGACGTTTTACCATTTAAAGAGTGGGAAGTAGGCTACCCGAGAACAAATTGAGGATAACCCAAATCAAACAAGCTCAATATTAATTTATCTAACTTATTTCAGCCCCAACTAGTAAAGAATTACTCCCTCCGTCCCAATCATTTGTTTACCGTTGATTAAAATTGCCCGTCATAATGAATATAAAAGGTAAACAAAAGACAGGGACGGAAAAAGTAATCAACCATATGAACTACCCAGTTTTAATTTGACAAAACTACCGATAATAGTGCACAGAAAGTTGATCTAACTCGATAAGAAAAACGAACAAAAGCAAAAAAAACAAAGAATAAATTATGGGTAAAATTATACGGAGTATTCTTTTCCTGAACAAGTAATCACATCCAACTTGAAACAAAAATAAAAGATGAAATTTGCCTAAGAAACGAAAGACCCAATATTCAACAAGGAACAACGAGAAAGAAAGTCAGAGGCATTCAATTTAATTCAACTCCAAATATCAGAAAAAGCATAAAAAATACATAAATTGTCAATTAAAGCATGAAAATGGGTTATACTCAATATAAAGCATGAAAATGGGTTATACTCAAGATACGACACCATTATATTGTCAATTAAAATGTAAACATTGGAGCTATAAATCTCAAATCTTAAACCATGATACTCTATACAGTTTACAGTAACTTAAATATGATAGATTAACCCAATCTTAACAAATAAAATATGATAGATTAACAAATGACTGTTAGTTCTTTATGAAATATGATAGACAAGCACACTTTTATTAAAAAAAAACCACAGCAATTCTATAAAGATTAGATTACAAATACAACTACTTTTGCATAAACAAATCAATCAGATCATAAAACAACCTCACAATTCTAAATAAAGAGCTAACCTGCTAAAATCCATAGCCGGTGACAAAAATAAAATAAGATAGAGAGAGATTAGGGTTTCGATGAAACGAGTGACAGAAAGTAAGATAGTTTCTAGAGGAGGGTTTGTGTAATGTGTATGTTTCTGACTTTCTGGTATCTACTTTCTATCAGTGTTGTGAGATTTTAAAAAATTTCAGGGCTTTTTGAGGGAAATTGTTTTGCGCCTTTTTTTTCGAGTAAGGGCAACAATTAATTAAAATTTGTAGTCTATGAGACGCGTAATGGCTGCAATTCCTTAGATCGTTGCCCAAACTGTAGACCATAGGCAACAAGAATCTATTCCGTTGCACAAACTCTAGCTTTCAATGACAAAATTAGGGTCGTTGCCCATATTAATATTATTGTGCAACAAGTTAAATATTTGTTGCCCCTATTAAATCTTTTTGTCGCCCAAAACAGTTTTTCTTGTAGTGTTGCTAAGTGAAGTGTTAGTGGATTATGTTGTAACTTTATCTTTGCATTGTTTATGTACTGGAGAATTTCCTTGTAATATTTTGTTTTTTTATTTATATATGATTACATAGATAACTATGGATCGTACATGGATGATGGATGGGAAAAGAGGTGATCCTCAATACGATGCCGGTTTAGCTGAATTTTATGAGTTTATTAGAAAGAATGTCAAAGACACGTCTAATGATTTGCATCTTTGTTTTTCGCATTTACTTTACACATCACATATAGTATATTAACTACATTTTGTTGGATGTCGTACATGTGTATATAGTTCATGATTAACGCCCCAAAGACGTATACCGTTGAGCAAATTGACGAGGTGCGGAATATTTGGGCTGAATTCACACTCCAATTCAAGCCTAAAAGCAACGTTGGGTGAAGATGATGATTACAGTTTTTGGAAGTTGCACTTGATCGCGACTAAGTGATGAGGATCGAGGGACTTTTATTTATGTTTTGCATAACGTAACATATCTTCAATATTTGTAGACAATTAAGAACATTAGAGGACTTTGTATTTTTTTCAAGAATTTGCCCTTATGGATTCAAATTAATTTGAAAGTTCTTTGTTGCCTAAAACTTGCTGGGTCTTCTGGATTGTAACAGGTTTAATTTTTATGAGCTATACGATTCCATCGTGTAGGGGTTATGATGAAATGTGAAATATTTAAAAAAAAAAAAGGATCAAAGAGAACGGTTGTACATTATAGTTGTTCTCTTTGAAAAGCTCCAGCAAAGGCGCCAACATCCCTATCAAAGAGACATGCTTATCTAAAAGACCGGTTAAAGAAAGGAAGCACCCGTGCTCTAAGATATATTAAGGAGCACGGTTCTGTTTACAACCGTTCTGGTTGTTATTTACAAAGAGACCGGGTTGACTTTTGTAACCCGTGCTCTTATATCAACGAGCACGCCTGGCCGCAGGACGGTTCATAGTGCCTTCAAGAACGGTCTCCAACCGTTCTCTTTTATCATTATTGTAGTAGTGGGAGCACTATCCGTGTTCAGCTTGTGACTGATATTACCCGTCTTCAATGAGACAAGCTGCTAGAACCTTTATCATTGTAATCAATTCATGGATGTTATCTCGCCATAATTTTTATTTATGATCGTAAACATTCCATGGATATTATTATTATTATTATTATTATTATTATTATTATTATTATTATTATTATTATTATTATTATTATTATTATTATTATTATTATTATTATTATTATTATTAGGGTATACTATAGTTTAATTGGAGATAAATACAAAATGTCCCCTGCGTAGCACGGGTATTCCACATAGTATAATATTAAAGCTGAAGCCGGTACCTTATATGTATGCCATGTGTCATAGCGACTATTGACTGCCATGTGTCATGACCTAGTTGATTGACATTAAATCAACCAAGAAAGGCAACATTTACTGTGACAACCCTCGCGAATGCGGAAATAAAAACATGTAAGCATGTGATTTAGTTAGCGGAAATACGGTATTTTAAAAACCATTATACATGCAAGATAGAAAATACGAAGTGTGTCAAATATTACAAACCAAAGTACGAAATATACTACAACAAGAGACGTAGTCTCTCAAAAGGTTAACAATGTCAAAGTGATTAGCAACTAGCTAAAATAACGTCTAGAGTTAAATCTTCCAGGGACAACGCCCGCTAGCTCACACCCGAACCCAAAATATCAAGCAAAAAGCCATCCATGCAAGCAACCTGTTCATCCATGAAAAACATGAACGCCACAATCAGTGGGGAGTAACTCCGGGTTCTCCCAGCCATATCACATGAAACGTACATAAAAGGAAATACAAAAGTAGAAGCATGCATATATAGATATACATGTGAAATACGATAAGGATAGATAGGCAATTCAATATATAATGATAAGAGCATATGGAATACAAATCCGAATCCATCATGTTATACAAAGACTCGGGGAAGACACTCTTAGGCAACCGAATACGCTCACGAGGGCTTACATCTCACCGTTAGCGGTATAAGTTTGATAAGATTGAGACTCGACAAACAAACCATGCCAAGTCATTCAATGATCAATCATATAATCATTCATGTAATCATCCATCCAAACACACCGACACAATGACGACATCTCTCACGGTAAATGAAACGCACTAGCACCGTGTACATGGCAAGTATGATTAAAAGGCATCCACGGGATACATCATTTCCCTGAACGCATACACGATGCTACATTTCGTATATGTAAACTAATTTCCTCCTGTTAGCACGACGATATAAATATCCTGTCCTAGTCTAAACCTGGCCAGACTCTTGGAATAACATTTTCCGATTCGACATGCGATGACATTTCGCATCCAAGACTCGGTCAATCATAGACGCCGAGTACCCCAAATTCGGTCGATAATTCACGAAAGAGGCGGAAAAGAGCACAAGCCTCATAACAAGCGGTACCCTACATGCAAATAACACCACCTCGCAAGTACAAAACATTTGACGGCCGGGTCGATCAACGCAAAGCGTTCGCCTCCCAACAACGTCGTCGTATGCCCACTAACACATGCATTTAAGCAGTAGGATACATCCCCGTTCCGACATTCCAGCCTTACGAACGTGGAGGTAGCCAAGGGAATGAGAGTACAAAGCACATGACAAAATAGTGCTCAAACCGTAACATTTGTAAAACCGACTCAAAGTGGAACATAACAAAAACCGTCACAAAAACATGCGATACAATTGAATGAAATATCATATATTCGAAACATTAATATTTAAAGTCATTCCGTAAATTTATAAGATAAATGAACCATCGGAAATATTATAAACGAAATCGTAAACAAGAAACTCAAACAAAGTCCAGCAGGTGTCAGCCGGTCACCCGGCTAAGGCCAATCACCATATGAAAAACAACATGAAAATACAGAGTGTCCCAGTCGGTCAAGGGGACCGGCTGCCAGCTACCCGGCTGGGACCAAAGGCATAAGAGAAAAATCATAGGAAAGGTAGGGATGTCTCAGCCGGTCGGCTGACCGGCTGAGACCAATATCATTGATCAAATATTACGTAACATGCAGAAAATAAAGCCACTGCCCCAGCCGGTGGGCTGACCGGCTGCCTGTCGACCGGCTGGGGTCTATATCACTCGAAAATCAACATTTCACCAAGGAATCAACATTTAACAATCATCAACTATTAACATTTCACCTTGAGGTTCAGCTTGTGGAGTATAAGGCCTATGAGCCACATTTGAAGTAGCTCGAGGAATGAAAGGAGCAGAAGCTCTTGTATTTGCATTTGAAGGAGGATTAAATCTCCTCTTGTTAGCATAAGAGTTAGAGGAAGACGGAATAAACGGTCTCTTCCCATAAACATTTGGCCTAGGAGTGAAAGAAGGAGAGGGATTATTCATCAAAGCTTCATCCCTAATAGCCTTCATGGAATTCTCGGCCCACAAGGCATCATCATAAAGATCCCCAAAGGAAGTAGTATTCCTTCTCACTTTACTTTGAAGAACGACACTCAGCTTGTTTTGGTAATAGAAGGCTCGGTCCTCATCATCTCGGATAAGCCTCGGAGCAAAATGAGCAAGCTTGTTGAACTCCGTAGTAAAGTCTTGCGCAGACAAGTTGCCTTGCTTAAAGTCAATGAACTCCTTGAGCCTTTGTTGCTTAAGCTCTTTAGGATAGAATCTACCTTCCACAAGAGCTTTGAAACAAGCCCAGTTGAAGTCATCTTCGAGAGTAGCGCTGGCACTAGTGATAGCCTACCAATTATCAGCTTCCCTTACAAGGAAGTGATTTCCGATCCTCACCTTGTCCTCTTCACGGACTTGGTATAGATCAAACTGCTTCTCCATCTCTCGGAACCAATCTGATAGCTCCGTAGGGTCCGGCTCTCCACCGTAGGGTATAATCTTACTCCTAGCTATTTGTCCAGCTACCCAAGCGTAGCCTCCCTGATGGTTATCTTCTCCTCTAGGGGGAACTTGGTTGGCTAGAGCAATAGCCGCATCCTGTTGGTTCTTCAATACTTGAGTAAGAGCTTCCAACATGACATTCTCTACAACTCGTGGTCTAACCATCTTCATAAGAAACAAAACAAATTAAGTTACTCCTATCAATTAGCATAAACAAATAGACTACCAAGTAAAGTCCTTAACTTCTACCCAACTCTCATTTATTATATTAAGGTCAAGTAGTTTAAGTTAGGGTTCACGTGTGTGCGTCGGGAGCGATAAAGCTCTGATACCAACTGTGACAACCCTCGCGAATGCGGAAATAAAAACATGCAAGCATGTGATTTAATTAGCGGAAATACGGTATTTTAAAAACCTTTATACATGCAAGATAGAAAATACGAGGTGTGTCAAATATTACAAACCAAAGTACGAAATATACTACAACAAGAGACGTAGTCTCTCAAAAGGTTAACAATGTCAAAGTGATTAGCAACTAGCTAAAATAACGTCTAGAGGTAAATCTTCCAGGGGCAACGCCCGCTAGCTCACACCCGAACCCAAAATATCAAGCAAAAAGCCATCCATGCAAGCAACCTGTTCATCCATGAAAAACATGAACGCCACAATCAGTGGGGAGTAACTCCGGGTTCTCCCAGCCATATCACATTAAACGTACATAGAAGGAAATACAAAACTAGAGCATGCATACATATAGATATACATGTGAAATACGATAAGGATAAATAGGCAGTTCAATATATAATGATAAGAGCATATGGAAATACAAATCCGAATCCATCATGTTATACAAAGACTCGGGAAGACACTCTTAGGCAACCGAATACGCTCACTAGGGCTTGCATCTCACCGTTAGCGGTATAAGTTTGATAAGATTGAGACTCGACAAACAAACCATGCCAAGTCATGGTATGATCAATCATATAATCATTCATCCAAACATACCGACACAATGACGACATCTCTCACGGTAAATGAAACGCACTAACATCGTGTACATGGCAAGTATGATTAAAAGGCATCCACGGGATACATCATTTCCCTGAACGCATACATGATGCTACATTTCGTATATGTAGACTAATTTCCTCCTGGTAGCACGACGATATAAATATCCGGTCCTAGTCTAAACCTGACCAGACTCTCGGAATAAATATTTTCTGATTCGACATGCGATGACATTTCGCATCCAAGACTCGATCAATCATAGACGCCGAGTACCATAAATTCGGTCGATAATTCACGAAAGAGGCGGAAAAGAGCACAAGCCTCATAACAAGCGGTACGCTACATGCAAATAACACCACCTCGCAAGTACACAACATTTGACAGCCGGGTCGATCAACGCAAAGCGTTCGCCTCCCAACAACGTCGTCGTATGCCCACTAACACATGCCATTAAGCAGTAGGATACATCCCCGTTCCGACATTCCAGCCTTACGAACGTGGAGGTAGCCAAGGGAATGAGAGTACAAAGCACATGACAAAATAGTGCTCAAACCGTAACATTTGTAAAACCGACTCAAAGTGGAACATACCAAAAACCGTCACAAAAACATGCGATACAATTGAATGAAATATCATATATTCGAAACATTAATATTTAAAGTCATTCCGTAAATTTATAAGATAAATGAATCATCGGAAATATTATAAAGGAAATCGTAAACGAGAAACTCAAACAAAGTCCAGCAGGTGCCAGCCGGTCAGGTGGACCGGCTGCCGGTCACCCGGCTAAGGCCAATCACCATATGAAAAACAACATGAAAATACAGAGTGTCCCAGCCGGTCAAGGGGACCGGCTGCCGGCTACCCGGCTGGGACCAAAGGCATAAGAGAAAAACCATAGGAAAGGTAGGGATGTCTCAGCCGGTCGGCTGACCGGCTGAGACCAATATCATTGATCAAATATTATGTAACATGCAGAAAATAAAGCCACTGCCCCAGCCGGTGGGCTGACCGGCTGCCTGTCGACCGGCTGGGGTCCATATCACTCGAAAATCAACATTTCACCAAGGAATCAACATTTAACAATCATCAACTATTATCATAAATCATAGATTTCCATATCGATTCTCAACAAACAACAAGTATCATCATCAACATAATTTCTAAGCTTACTAATCATATTCTAAATACGATTTCTAGCATAGGAAACACGTAAAACACGTAAATGATATCGAGTAACCTTTCACCGTTACCTTATTGCGTCTTCACTCCGCGTCAAGGTCCTCTTCGATTAAGAAATAGTCTTTGTCGGGATCTTGAAGGTCACCACCTACAAATAGTTAATAAAAGATGAATATACTTCACCTTGAGAAAGACGGAAAGTTTCAAAAGCGAGAAAGACGGTAATTTTATTACCAATACGGATAGAGGAAGATAAGAGGGGAAGAATAAGACGAACTTACGTGAATTTGAGCGAGAAACGAAAGAGTTATGATGATTATAAGACGGATAAAAAATGGAAGTTAAGCTTATTGTTGATTTCTTAGTGATGAAGTAAGAGTTGAGTTGTGTGAGGAAGTTAGGTTAAGGGGGAGTATGAGGTGAGTAAGTGGAAAAGTCAAGAAAAGTCAAAGACGGCTTAAGACGGGATTCACTTGAAATCTCGCGAAAAATCCAAATACGAACTCGGAAATTCTAAATTCGACTCGGGAAATTAAATTCTAAATTAAAGCTAAATTTCGCTGAAAAGTATCCGTAAAATATTTTTACTATAAAAAAAATAGGGTACATTTGCGGGTGTTACATTTACGTAATCAACTAATTTAAGAAAATTTCCTAAAAAAAGGCAACCATATCAAATGAATGACATCAACATATTTCCCCGGTTGACTTTATCAAGAAAATTTGAACTTTGAATCTAGATTTATTTTGAGTAGGAAAATCGGCCAAAAAATCCTGCTTAATCACAATGATTCTTAAGTGAAAATTCTCCTGCATATAAATGATGATATAATATAATATTGGATACTAAAAATGGAAATCACAATAAATTGCATATTATTCTTCAGAGATCGAAACTCCTTATCGTTAACCATATTTACTTAACGTCTCATATTTACCATATTCTTTTTTCTTGGCAGCGTATTAATCGTGGTATTTTGATATATATTTGTATTTACACACTATAAATTTATGAAGAGGGGATTTAATCACATCATGAATGCGTGACGATCAGTAGATAAGAGCAATCCACCATATTTGTTCTTCTTTTGGTTATGCAAAAACCTTAGTTGTGTTGGTTATCACCACCTGTCACTATCCAACCATTATCGCTGACCATTTAAGACAGATTGTAACCAATACAATTTCTTAAGTTAGAAATGTTGTTTGTCACATTGTCACATTTGTTGTTAAATCACAGTTGGCCTGTGTTTTAAAGAGACAAAATTGGTCCGTTTTCAATGAGAATTTGCGTGATAACAAAATGCAATTTTGTCAGTCGATGTGATATTGATCGACGAAGAGGTAATTTACAGTTTTGCATATTACATTATATCAGTATACAAGTTTCATGGTTGCGGCTTGGGGGCAGTTAATTGAGAGCATATCAGAGTTACTTACAAAGTCGTAAAATGGTGTCAATAATACAAAACTTTTAAGAGTAAGCATTGTAACGGTTAGAGACAGGCTTTGACTAGGCTTTAATCATATTAGGTTGTTTCCTCACATCGAACCCTCATTTCATCATTTCATGTAATAAATGTCATTTAACACATATATATATATTGGATAATGAAGAAGCAATTTTGTATACTCATATTTTTTGGCTCAAAAACAAGTTGTGTCGGTTAACTCTAGATTACAGAATCATTTCGAGTTTGCGCTATGATTTGTGGGTCAAGATTTACGGGTGTAGACTTTGCTGATACGGGTCCATCGGGCGTAGTAAACTTTTGATCGATCTACTTTATAGTAATGTGTAACTTTGTCACGTAATTAATAACTAATTTGATTTTACAATTTTGAAACAATCCGCATAGTACGCGGGTTTAAGAGTGGTTTGAATTGAATTCTTTTAATTTCTTTGAGTAAAAACTGTTTTTAAGATGACATAGTTTCTCATATCACGTCTCATAATTTCTCCTTATGTTATATATATGGGTTAAATCTAATTGGGTCGGTCATTTCAGCATCCAATTGTATTGTGTTTTTGATGTATTATTAACTGGGTAAGTCATTTAAAATTGAGTCATATTCAGATAAGTGTTAAACAATCATTTTTATCAATTAATTTGCACAAAATTACCTATTTAAAATAAAGTGTTTGACATTACTTTCGTTTTAAATTTTGATGATATTAGGCGAAATTATAATTTTTTTTATTTTAGATCTGAAGAAATGGTGGGGACGTAGGGGGTGATGGAGGCAAGAGGGAGTATGGTAGTTGTGCTGTGGGACGTATGATATGGATTGAAGGGTAGTGGTTAGTGGTGGGGGTGCTCAGATAGGCAGGGTTGAGATGTATGTCGTGGTCCAAGGTGTTGGGTGTGGTCACAAAGCGGTGGAGGGAATGCTGGGGTGGTCTTGAGGTAGTCGGTTAGTGATGGCGAACACTGCTTTCATACGTTAAGGTGATTGTGGGTGGGAGGGGAAATAAGAAACAAGGTAGAGAACTGAGAGGAAAACAAATAAGTGTACAACAATGTGTAAAATTAAATGTATATTGCGTAAAACAATCGGTTGTGAAATTTACAATAATTTATATCCAATCTCAGATTTCACCTCATATTATAACTTAAAAAGTCGAGAGAAAAAAAAAACAGAGTACTTCGAATAAAATTAAGCAAAATAAACTTATCAAACGTGTAGGGGTTTCGGCCAGAACCACACGTGCGTAGACAAAACAAATTTTTTTAGAAATTTTATTAACTTACTAAATAAAAAAATACATAAATTTTTACTTTATAATACTTTTCGCAACCACCCGTGCAATGCACGGGTTAAAAATCTAGTTTCCTATTAATCCAAAATAATTACAAGTTAAGTCCTTTTTACGATATTAATAGTGTTGGATTGGTAACATGCCGCTATTAGCAAATGTACAATAAGTACCTCAAATAATATTGTAAACGACCCTAAAATATATAGATAAGGGGTATAAATATAAATAAATATCATCTTATCAAATTCCCCCACACTTAGCTTGTTGTCGTCCTCAACAATAACAAAACAAAAGCTTAACTTAGTTTATCAACCTCAAGGATTTTAGACTTAACCAAAACAAGTTTATCGACGACAAACAAAAACATTTTTATTTAAGTTAGTAAACTTAACGGAAAAACATTTTAAGTTAGATTAGGAAATCAATGTATACCAAATTTTCCCTCCTCTCCAAACTATACAACCAACTAATTAAACAACATAAATATTTTAAACCGCTTCTAAATTACAATTATAAATAAATGCATAGCAAGACACTCGTTCCAACTACCTTTGTGCGCATGTGCAAAGTGTATTGACTCGTAGAGAAGGGTTTGGCAATTTAAGGTCGTAATGGAAAATTTACTTCCTGTACATTTAGTACGAGGATCGTTCTCCCGAAAATTCAAGTGTATCCGTTCCTCAATGAAATCGCCACCATAATCACATCATTCACTTCATTTTTATACTTAATCTCTTCTCTGTTTCTTATCTCTGTTTTTCTTTTCTTTTTATTTTTTTCCTCTTCATTCATTCAATTTCTGCTTTTTTTCTTTTCTACTAGTTGTTGCACCGCGCCCTGTCGGGCGCAGTGCCCCAATTCAGCGAAATACTTGGTTGAATTAGGTCGTAAGTATAGCAACAAAAAAGGAGATGGTGATAAATGGTGGAGTGGTGGACCGAGTTTAGTTGCCATTACACAATTGGTGCAAACTTGTACAATATAATCAGAAAACATTCTTTAAATAGAAGGCGAAATGAAAGTGCGAATGAGGCTGAAAGAGTGGTCTTTACACCTAATTTAGGTTCCCCAATTTCATTAAATTGTATTGAGAAAGGTATATGATTGTAAATTATCTTAGCACTAAGGTGTTTCTTTCGAAAATTCTGTTTAGTTGACGCACAATGTGTAACACCCGGAAATGTACCCTATTTTTCTAGTGAAAATATTTTACGGATACCTTTCAGCAAATTTAAGTTTTAATTTAGAATTTTATGTTCCGAGTCGAATTTAGAATTTCCGAGTTCGTATTTGGAATTTCCGCGAGATTCCATGAGAATCCCGTCTTAAGGCGAGTTTGACTTTTCTTAACTTTTAAGTCGTCTTTGACTTTTCTTAACTTTTAAGTCGTCTTTGACTTTTCTTGACTTTTGAGCCGTCTTTGACTTTTGTTGACTTTTTCCTTATAAATATCATACTACCACTTAACCTATTTTCATTCACAACACAATTCAACATCTCCTTCTTCCTTATCAAACCACCAAAACCTAAACCCCCTTCCTTGATCGATCTTAAGATGATCGCTACGTCTTCATTTCTTGCTCAAATTCACGTAAGTTCGTCTTATTCTTCCCCTCTTAGCTTCCTCTATCCGTATTGGTAATAAAATTACCGTCTTTCTCGCTTTTTAAATTATCCGTCTTTCTCAAGGTGAAATATATTCATCTTTTATTACCTAATTGTAGGTGGAGACCACTAGGAAGGCTTAGTAATCGATTAAAGACGCGTAAAGGTAACGGTGAAGGGTTACTCGATATCATTTACGTGTTTTACATGCTTTATATGCTAGAATTCGTATTAGATTACGATTAGTAAGTTTAGGAATTATGTTAGGGATGATGATTGTTGTTATTTGATGATGGTTGATGATGAATATTGATTGTTGATAGTTGATAGAAGTGATTTATGAAAATTGGAAATGATAGAAATGGTGTTGGTTGTTCTCGGGTGAACTTGTGCAGTTTCACTGCACTGACCCCTTTTCGTAAAATGATCATATCTCCTTTGTTACTTGCTTGTTTTAGGCTTGTGACCATTCGTTGGAACCGTAAGAGGATAAGATATCCCCTAGACTTGGAATTTTTGTATTTACATGTCTAGAACGCTAGTTATGACAGTTTGAAGTGAACCCTTGTTTTAGTTAGTTTCCAAACTTGTTGTTTTGGAGAGGTATCTATGTTTCTTGTTTATTATGCTTCTTAAGCTTGGTCTAATGCTTATGTATCATGTATTGATTCATGTTTATCATATTTACATTTATATAATGCCGTATTCACATGTTTTGTAACGGGTTTTGCTATGTCCCACTTTGAGTCGGTTTTTACAAATGATACGGTTAGAGCACTGTTTTGTCTTGTGCTTTGTACTCTCATTCCCTTGGCTACCTTCCCGTTCGTAAGGCTGGAATGTCGGAACGGAGAGGTATCCTACTGCATAAGTGGGCATACGACGACGTTGTTGGGAGGCGAACGCTATGCGTTGATCGACCCGGCCGTCAAAT
>JAIUZE010066813.1:0-31434 GCA_022085475.1 Heliosperma pusillum
TTATCTAAGGCAAAGACAACTGCAAGTAACTCCTTTTCAGTGGTAACATAGTTAACTTGCGCATCATCCAACGTCTTAATGGCATAGTAAACTGCATGTAGCACCTTATCCTTCCTTTGCCCCAAAACAGCCCCAACTGCATAGTCACTGACATCACACATTATCTCAAACGACAATGTCCAATCAGGAGACTGGATAATAGGAGCTGAGGTTAGAGCTTGTTTAATCCTGTCAAAAGACTTAACACACTCATTAGTAAACACAAACGAGGCATCCTTATGGAGAAGCTTAGTCAATGGTTGAGAAATCTTTGAAAAATCCTTAATAAAACGGCGATAGAACCCCGCATGACCAAGGAAACTTCTAACACTTTTAACATTCACCGGGTACGATAATTGCTCAACCACTTCCACTTTAGCTTTATCCACTTGGATGCCTCGTCCAGACACCAAATGACCAAGTACCATTCCTTCAGTTACCATGAAGTGGCACTTCTCCCAGTTTAACACAAGATTACTCTTCTCACAACGTTGTAAGACTTTAGTCAGATTAGCTAAACAACTATCAAAATCGGTCCCATAAACACTGAAGTCATCCATAAAGACCTCCATAATAGACTCGATATAATCAGAAAATATAGCCATCATACAACGTTGAAAGGTAGCAGGGGCATTACATAACCCAAAAGGCATTCTTCGGTAAGCAAAGACACCATAAGGGCATGTGAAGGTAGTCTTTTCCTGATCGTCAGGATGGATGGGGATTTGAAAGAATCCCGAGTAGCCGTCTAGATAACAAAAATATTTATTGCACGCTAGACGCTCTAACATTTGGTCAATGTAGGGAAGAGGGAAGTGGTCTTTCCTAGTGGCTACATTCAGCCTCCTATAATCAATACGCATCCTCCACCCAGTCATTAGTCTAGTAGATATGAGCTCGTTTTTCTCATTAGTGACGACCGTAGTCCCTCCCTTTTTAGGGACTACCTGAACAGGACTGACCCACTTTGAATCAGAAATAGCATAAATGATCCCTGCATCTAACAATTTATGCACCTCTTTTCTAACCACTTCTTGCATAGTGGGGTTTAAACGACGCTGACCCTGCCTACAAGGTTTATGGTCTTCTTCTAAGTGGATACGGTGCATACAAAAGTCGAGACTAATACCTTGTAAATCGTCAATGCTATAACCTATAGCCTTTTTGTGCCTTTTTAAAACCACCAACAAATCAGAAAGTTGGCTTTCAGATAGGCTAGCACTGACAATTACAGGATTCATCTCATAGGAATCAAGAAAAACATATTTAAGATGAGAGGGGAGGGTTTTAATTTCAGGTTTCTTTACCTCGGTAACCTTAGGGGGGTTACCTAAGCTATAAACCTTCTGTAACTTGCAGTCCTCTCCTGTCAGCAGTTTTTCCATCTCAACTACTTCTTTACTCCGTGAGCTTCCAGCTTCAGCAGTGGTGGAAATTAAGGCGATCTTCAGAGGATCCCTATTCAAACACAAGGAAAGACAGTCATCAATAGTTAAATAAACAATATCGACTCTATGACGTGTCTCTTCTAACATGGGATGTTTTATGGCATTATCTAAGTTGAAAGTGATTGTTTCATCCCCCACTGTTAGTGTAAGTCTCCCATTCTTAACATCTATAACCGCCCCCGCAATATGGAGGAATGGTCGTCCCAAGATGATAGGAATTTGGGTGTCCTTAGCCATATCTAAGACAACAAAGTCAACCGGTATGAAAAACTTCCCTACTCTAACCGGTACGTCTTCTAAAATCCCTAAAAGGTGTTTAATAGAGCGGTCGGCCATTTGTAAGGTCATGGTTGTAACAGTAAGTTGACCCATATTTAACTTTTTGCATATAGAAAATGGCATAACACTAACACTAGCCCCTAAATCACAAAGGGCTTTGTCTATGGCTAAGCAACCTATATTACAAGGAATAGAAAAACTCCCTAGATTCTTTAGCTTAGGTGGTGATCTGGATTGCAACACAGCACTGCATTCCTCAGTAAATGCAACCGTCTCCACTTCATTAAAGGACCGCTTCCTTGTCAATATATCTTTCATGAACTTTGCATAAGCCGTCATTTGAGTGATCAACTCAGTAAAAGGTACACTCACTTGTAAATTCTTGACTACTTCCATAAACCTACCAAACTGTTTATCAAGCTTGGATTTATGTTGGCGGTGCGGAAAGGGAAGTGCAATGGCAATTGGCTCGGCTTCTTTGGCTTTGGAAGATGAAATAGAAGTGTTATCATCATGATCAGAGGTTGCTCGATCGAGCAGAGGTGTTGCTCGATCGAGTTTTTATGAACAGTAACTTTTAGGAACTTTTCGAGCAGAATTTTTGACTTTTTCAAGGGTTGCTCGATCGAGCAAGGGGGTGCTGTTCGATCGAGCAACCTTATTTTCAGCCCTTGTTTCGCTGGTTTTCGAACTTTGATCAGCAACTTCCAAGCTTTCATTGGTTTCATCCCCTATCATTTCAGGGCCTTTGTAATGGGTTCCACTTCTCAAGGTGATAGCATTGGCTTGTTCATGTGGAGGGTGTCTTTGAGGAGGAAGATTACCTGGTTGTTTATGTGGATTTTGAATTGCCAATTGGGCAATTTGAGTATCAACCATCTATTTATGAGCTGTCAACTGTGAGATCTGAGCATCTTGCTTTTATTGTATCATAAGACTCTGCTGCAACATGGCTTTCAATTCCGCCATGTCATTACTTGGAGGTGGTGGAGGTGGAGGTTGTTGAAAGTTTTGGCCTCCTTGATTGGAACGATTGTAATTACCTTGGGAATTGCGATTCTGAGGAATCACATAAGATGAACCTTGTTGTTGATGTGGCGGTGGGGTAGGATTAAGAACATTCTGACTTCGGTAGGAGAAATTGGGATGCTCTTTCGTCCTTTCATTGTAAAAATTGGAGTAAGGTGTACCTTGCTTAAAAGATTGAAAGGCAAGGACTTGCTCAACCGTACTCATACATTCCACTGCGTTATGCCCCGTAGTACCACATCTTTCACAGGTTGGCTCTTGATGAACCATGACATGAACCGTTTGCTTATTTTCCAAGGACTTTGAAGTTTGTAACTCGGCAACTTTGGCAGTTAATGCCTCCAACTGAGTTGCAACTGCATTATCCGAACCTCCTCTCCTCACATTACCCCTAGGATTCCCATACTCAGCAGTGTGAGTAGCCATTTCATCAATTAACTTCCAAGCATTGGCATCAGTAGTGTTATTTTGGAATCTCCCATTAGCAGCAGAATCTAACAGTGTTCTCTGATCATCATATAACCCATTATAAAACTGGTTGCATAAGAACCAAGTATCAAAACCATGATGTGGAACAGACTTGAAAAGCTTTTTGAAGCAAGCCCAGGCCTCATTAAAGTTCTCATTGGGACCTTGTTTGAAACTTGTGATTTGACTTTGAATGGCATTGGTTTTCTGTGGCGGAAAATATCTTTTGTAGAATGCAAGAGCCAAAGAATTCCAATCGGTGATGCCAAGTGCAGCCATATCTAACTCACTCAACCAATCTTCTGCCCCGTCTCGTAGTGAAAAGGGAAACAACACCAACTTGATCTGATCTTGCGTCACCCCACCCGTTAAAGGAATAGAGCAACAATAGTTAGTGAATTTCTCCATATGCTTAGCAGGATCCTCAGTGGGGCTTCCTCCAAACATGTTTCGCTCCACCAAAGAGATATAAGATGGACGAATCTCAAAAGTGCTATTACCCGTAGTAGGGAGTTTGAATCCCTTGGGAATAGATGCAACGGTAGGCTCCGAATGGCTGGCTAGAGTAGGCATGGTTGTAGTGGGTGCAGAAATAGGTGTATCCTCTTCTAAGGATGGTTTTTCTGCGACGAATTCGGCGTAAACTGTTTCAAGCGTACTCAAGTCTTCCGCTTCTTGAAGTTCCTTCCAAAAGTTTCGTCTAGACCGGAGAGTCTTCTCTGGTTCGGAATCGTAGGGCACGAGAACGGACCTAGAACACCTGGGCATAAACAAAAACTAAAGAAAAGGATGAGAACGGTCTCCAGGAACTTAGGTTCCCTGAGACGGAAAGACAAACTAAGTAGAAACAAACAGAAAACTGTTGCCTCCCCGACAACGGCGCCAAATTTGATAAGGTCCAAGTCGCGTCTCATTAATCAAAGTAAACCTAAATCACAACTAACTAATAGTCAGCGGTAAGCAAGGTATCGAATCCACAGGGAGGCGGTAGTATTCTAATCTGTTAAACTAAGTTCGTCTGTAAAGTAACAAATCGGGGTTTTGATTTTGAGTTCTAAACTAAAAGCAATCAATAACAATAACTAATAGCAAACAATAACAACTAATAATAATAACAACTAATAATAAATAATAACAACTAATAATAAAAGGTTGAAAACAATAAGATTAAAAGTATAGGGTCTTAGGTTCACTAGGATTATTATTCAGGGATAGGGATGAAATCAACTATCATGCAACAAAGTTATCTAAGGTCACAAGATCGGTCGATTCAATTATGCCCTTTAGATCTACAATTTAACATGCCATCGCTATCATTAAACGGGTTCTATTCAATTATCGTAGCCTATCTTAGTCTTAACCCGGTCAGTGTCAATCCTAATTCGCGAGACTAGTTAATTAATCTTGGCCAGTAATCAAACAACTAGAATTAAAATGATAATCAAACGATAACCATGCAATTGCAATTCAATTAATCAATCTACCCCTTCTAACAATCCTAGATCCCCTTTCAACCCTAGAAAGAAATTTTGCTACTCATAACGATATAAACAACAACGATAATAATTAAAGTAAACATGATTAACATCAATGAAAGGAATAACAAAGAATAGTTAAAGAACAAGAAGACAGTTAACTGAATAACGAAGGAAGATTGAAGAATACCGATTACAAGTTGAACTAAAGACAATCGTCTTTGATGAATAAAATCCGGAGGCAAAGAAAGCTAAATTAGGTTTTCTAATATTAAAGCATAAAAAGCATGAAAAAGCATGTCTAATTATGAAAGACGATCTTTCTTTTTATAATACAAAAGGTCTAATTAATTAGAGTCTTGCTCGATCGAGCAACGTGATTCTGCTCGATCGAGCAAGAGAACAGTGTTACTCGACCGAGCAAGACTCTTCTGCTCGGTCGAGCATCCTTCATTTAGGCTCGTTTCTTCACTTTTCTTCATTTCTTCTCTTTCATTCTCAATTCCCGTGCCTAACCTTCTACGATCCAACTCCGCCATGCTTCATATCTACTCAAAAAGCTCCAAATGCATCCAATCTGCATTAAAACATAATAGAAGCGGCAGAATCTATATTCTAGCTAAAAGAGGATAGAAACAAGTAAGGAAGGACGGTAAATCGAGTTATATGTGTCTAAGGGAAGCATAAAATATGTATATAAATAATGATCATCAGACAGCCGGCAATTCGACTCACATCTTGAGGACCAATGCAATTCTGAAGAATTGTCATTGCCTTTGAGTTTTTCTCGGTCTTTTTATAGTCCTTCTCGTCATACTTTGCCTCGCTTTTTGGAGTGACTTTTCCTTTTTTGGAAGTCTCCGTTATAGCGAGGGGGCCATTTTTAACAATGATCCAACACTCATAGTGGATACTTTTAATATAATGTTCCATTTTAAGTTTCCACCAACCAAATTTTCACCGATAAAGATCGAAATCTTGGAGTGTTTTGAGGAATCCATTTTCCCGGAATCTACTCAAGGTAATTAGCCTTATTAAGAGCACGAGGCTCTGATACCAATTGAAGAGTATGGATTCCTAGTACCTAAGAGGAGGAGGGGGTGAATTAGGTACCTTTTAAAATTTTCAACTAGTTCTTTATGAATTACAGCGAGTTGAGTCAAAGAGTAAAGAAGAGTTCTGATCGTGGCAACAGTCAGTTGAACTGTTACCAGTTCCTTTCAGATTGAAGCGAAGTTGTAGCTGACAGTATTGATGACTGTTGCTATGCTAAAGTAAAGTACGTAAATTAAAAGTGCGGCGGAATTAAATAATATAAAGATCAACATACAATTTTGAATTGGTTCGGCCTACGATCTAAGGGCCTACATCCAATCTTCATTATATTGCTTTGTTAATAAGAAATCTAATCCGACAACTTAAAAACCCCTACAATAAAATGGCCAACAACCTACTCCGGTTGCGAAACAGTTTGAGAACACACTTGTTCTAAAACTCGACTCTTGAACTGAAAAGTTACAGGATCTTTGTTCCTCAAATGTTGTTCTAAAAAAGAACTTGTGAGGACAATTTCAAGATCTAACTATTCAAGTAACAAGAATATATAATAATGGCAACAGTAGTCTGGACTGCAACTTTTGAAGACTTTGAAAAATTTTGCAAAGAAAAAGGTTTTGGAAAAAACTTAGACAAATTTGCAATTGAAATATAATGCTTTGGAAAGTCTTGAGGAATCTGAGCATTTAATGTCCTCTATTTATAGAGGCAAGGAGGAAGCATGAAATGTTATTAAATTATTATCTTTGGGATTGTTAATCATCCCAACGTGTGGATGTCAACAAAGAAGTAAGTTTGTTGAAAGAGATGTTTTATAAAGAAAGTACGGCTACCAAAGGCAATGATGGAGATGTTGAGTGATAGTACTTAAGATCTATAAAAGTATCTTTGACCTTTGGTTAAAACATGGAGGATATTAACTATATTAGCTTTTTCATAAAGCCTTTCTTTGCCTTATTCTAAAAAGTAAAACATTATTCAAATAATTTGATAAAGCACTTCCCAATTCAGATTTGTTTATAAAACACATTTTTGAAGAAAATAATATTTAAAAGGAAAAAATGATTTCGATTCAAGAGTTGCAGACAAAAGCAACAGTTGCACTTACTGTGATCAGTTCACATAAGTACTACTGTTATTATCCAGACATTGAGGCAACAGTCATGCTCACTGTTGCCACAAACTATTGCCAAAAGATGTATTCTATTACTTTTACAATTGTAATCACATCCTAAGACAATACCAACTATGAAGAGTTCTTGACTTGATCTTTGACTTCTTTCTTGATCAACATTGCAAATGGCTAGGCATTGGAACCTAAGAAATAGTCACTTGATAAATATATTTAATTGGCATGTCATCATCAAAATGAACCCAACAACAAGGACTCGGGGAAGACTCCCCTTGGCAACCATATAGATCACTAAGGGCTTGCATCTCACCATTAGCAACCATGTGCTTGAGAAGGTTAGGGACTCGAATATACAAACCAAACACAACCATCCAACAATTCCAAGTATACAATCCAACATATGATGAAATATATTCTCATGGTAAATGACTCGCACTAGCATCTGTACTTTGCAAGACAAGACGAACTAGTCCACGGAAAACATTTCCGTGAACCGTATACGATAAACATTTTGTATACTCAAGACTCTATCCTTCCGGTAGGACGACGATAATATAATACAGTCCTAGTCTTAACCTAGTCAGACTCTCGGAGTAAACGTGTTCCGATTCAGCATGGGATCAATGTTTCGCACCCAAGACTCGATTCTTCTGGCTCAACCACACGGAAGCGAGTACCCCAAATTCGACTCAACCACACGAAATAGGCGTACGAGTACAAGCATCATACTCTAGCTAAATCACACCGAGATGAGGTCAAGAATAAACAAGCAAGTACGCTACATGCAATGACACCACCTCGCAGAATACAACATTTGACAGCTGGGTCGATCAACGCTATGCGTTCACCTCCCAGCAACGTCACCATATCCCCACCAACAAATGCACAAGCATTAAGGTTGTACCCCTATCGCTCCGATATCAAGTCTAACGAGTATAGAGTTCAAAACATCCAATAGATAAGACTGAACGGACTACTCAATATATGCATGACTCAAATGAGCTAAACATCTAAAACCGTCACTAAAGATGTGAAAAAGGCATAAGATAAATGTATCAATGATAAATAAGAGTCAATAAATCTTACATAAGAATGAGACCAATTTTAAGAAGCATATTCAATAAGAAACACAAAGCCCAACTCAAAACAACAACTATGGAAAACAACTAAAAAAAGGGTCAACTTTTAAAAGTCATAACTAGAGTTATAGACATGAAAATGCGGAAATTATAAATGGAGGTGATAGCTTATCCTCTTACGGTTCCAACGATAGGTCACACGCCCAAAACAGACAAGTAACGTAGGAGATATAACCATTTTACGAAAAGGGGTGGGTGCAGTAAAACTTTCGCCCGACCGGGGAAATTTCATCCGCTGGCTCCCAGACCATTTTTAGGCAATTTCTGAAAACTTTTTCTACCGGGCAAAATTTCGCTTGGTCGGGTGAAATTTCACCCGGCCGGGTGAAAGTTCACCCGTCGACATCACACGAGCCATGAACATGAATCTTCATCCCTTTCCTTGGGTTTGAAGATGAATGTTCAAACTCTAATCTCAACAAATAAGATCATGCCACAAATAAGCAATGAACATGATTAAAGACATTTAAATCAACACAACAAACTTAACTTTAAGTCAAACAATCTTACACCCATTTGCACTTATCAACATAATTCACCAAAAATCTCTTTTAGTGCAACATGTGAACATTAAATCATTACATACAACATTAAAACATTATAAGACAATCATTTAAGATATAAACCACAAGTTTAAGCAATAACAAGAGGGGTGTAAACTCAACACTACCAATTTTCACAAGTTAAGACATATGAGATGAATTCCAACTAGTAAACATGTTGTAGTTACAATTTCATACTAGCAAAACCTAAGGAAATCATCTTTCATGTGAAAAATACACTAAACACAAAGAAACACATAGGATGTGACACCGAGTAATCCATCTACGTTACCTCGATTAGCACATCAAATCTTTGATTCCCAAGCTAACCATCAACCCACACGAATCCCTTGACCCAAAACCTTCAAGATACAACTTTTTCCGACACATAACGAGATAAGACACCAAACCGAAATTTCTGAAAAATTGGTCTATTAAGAAAGTTAAAAGTTTCGATATTTTATTAGCTAGAAAGAAAAAGGATGGTGAGAGGATTCCGAAACATTAAACGGAATTGAATTTGGTTAAGAAACGAAGAAATTATGTCCGTCTTTAGTTTAGATCTAGAAAAATGGGTTTTATAAAAGGTTGGAGGAAATGGATAATTTATCTCATGAAAAGGAAGAGAAGGATGAGTAGAGGAGATTGATATAAAAATCGTCACGTTTCGTTGAGAGACGGAGAAATGACATCCGTCTTAAGTTTATGAAGTTATGGAGGTTTAATGGTGGTTTTGGATGTTTGAGGAAGAAGATGAAGGTGAATATGTTGGTGAAAATTATAAGGAGGAAGATGAAGGTTTTGGTGGGTTTGTTTTGAGAAGATGAATAATAGAAGGCCCAAATTTCATATTGGGTCAACTTACTTGGATTTTCGCGTGAAATCCGATTATGAACTCATAACGGACTGAAATGCGACGGTTTCTACCCAACTAAACTAAATTCTATTTAACATTAATTTAAAGCCACGAAATTATAAAATATCGACTTAAAATATTTTAGCGAATAAATGTAAAAGCCGAATTTATAAAATTTACGACTTTAGTAAATTACTCATTGTTAAAATATCTGGGGTGTTACATAACGACCACTATCCTCTTTGGGTTGCATTCTTTAAAAATGTGCTAAATCGAATCAAGTGTTACATCACAACATCAAACCGACGTCCGGTGGCCCTAAACCACCTGTCACCAATGAAAACAAAGAGATGTGGGAAGTTCTTGATGCAACAGTCCTTCATTGGATCTATACAACGGTCACCTAATGCCTTCGTGGGACTATTGTTGAAAACAAATACACCGCAATTAGGGGCTTTTTCAATGGGGGGATCATGAGATTCCATTGAACCCCATTGGAAACTAAAAAAAGTAAAATAGTATACAAAAGTATTATGATTCTAGCAAAAACCCCAAATCCAAGATACTTGTGACTAGCGAGAACTTTAGTGGACTTTTATAGATCTTTTTTAACACCCTATATCCCCGAGATTGACACTCGTAATTACCGTACACCTTACACTCTATTTCTACATCAAAATGGCGCCGTTGCCGGGGACGGTGTTATATGTTTAATTTGATTTTCTTGTTTGCTTTAGTTTTTGTCCTTTTGTCTTGAGGAACCTAGTTCTTTAAGGCAATTCTCACTCTTTCTTGTAGTTTGTTTTGTATGCCCATGCGAGCTCCTCCCAAATATCAACCTCTTATTGATCTCGAAATCGAAAGGACGTTTAGGAGGTTTTGAAAAGTCTTCAAAGCCACGGACAAGAAATCTACTTCGAACCCGAATCCTACGACGAAGGCTTCTATATCCTTGGGTGAAGAAAGGGAACTAGAAAACCGGGTAATGAAGGAGATGGAAATTGAGCATACTAGGGTAGATAAATTGGAAGGTATTGTCCCGGTCGCTTAGTTGTGAACCCTTTTGGAAACCAAACAACCGAACCAATCCCCCACCAACCAATCACACAACCAAGAATGCCAAAATTTTCCTCTCATTTCGTTCCCACAAAAGACACTCTTCCAAATATCACACCCTACCACAAAATTTGACCGGCAATTTCATCACCAAAACCGCCTTTATCCAACTAGTTGAGAGAAACCAATTTGGAGGTATGCCAAGTGAGGACACTCATCTTCATATGGAAATTCTTTGCGATTATTGTGATGTCATCTTCCAAATGGAAGTAACTCAAGACCAAATTCGATGGGTCTTGTTTCCTTACTCTCTAGTTGGAGCGACAAAACAATGGCTGAAAAGTCTCAACAAAGTTGCTCAAGGGATTGATTCATGGAAGAAGTTGGCTCTAGCATTCTACCAAAAGTTCTACCCACCGGAGAAAACCAACGTGCTAAGAGCTCAAATTACCGGTTTCAAGCAACGTGATGAAGAAACTCTCTATGTGGCATGAGAACGATTCAAGGAGATAATAAGATTATGCCCACATCATGGGTTAAATGAATGGTTCTTGATGCAACAATTTTGGAATGGGTTATATGAAGATGTAAGAGGGATCTTAAACATGGGTTCTCATGGGAGATTCACCGAGGTTAAAGATGGTCAAACTTGGGCTAGAATATAAGAGATGGTTTTAATACTCCGTATTTCTATGTAATGGGGACGCAGCCGAGTAAGGCTTACTCGACCGAGTAGGTTGTGCACTCGACCGAGTAAAGGCTAGTCGATCGAGTGGAATTGGCTGACGGTTGCATTGGAACAGGTTTTCTGTTCTTGCGTACTCGGCCGTGTGAGTTGTACTCGACCGAGTACATGTTGTACTCGATCAAGTACGACAGATTTCGAGTATTAGCCGGACAGTTGATTAAGGGTTAATATGAGGAGTTAATTTTCATAATTTAGTTTACACTTTCATAATTAAAAACCCTAGTCTCTCAAAGTCTCTCTAGTTCCTCAAGAACAACCTTTAATCATCTCGTGTTGGATCCGATCTTTCGCTATCTTCGTTGATTGCTTTGGAAAGTATTCTTGTCTATTATTCGTTTGTGTTATAATTGTTTTAACCATAATTGATTTAGGGGAAAGGGGAACAAGGGTTAGTATTGATTATGTTAATTGCATGTTTAGGGAAGGAATTCATAAAAGAACATTGTTGATAGAATGATTGTGATTTGCTGCGGATTTGCGAAAAGGTAGGGTTTTCCTACTCAGTATTTGCTTATGCTAATCGATGTGATGAGATATTTTATGATTCTTGATTGTTTGATGTATGATGATGATGATGATGGAGTTCGGGGTTAGAGTTGAGTGTTATGATGGTTACTATGGTTACTATGGTTACTGGTTGGTGATTCCGTTAGGAGACAAATCACACTCCGATTTCGCCCTCGTAGTTATCCCGCTACGGGGGGGATGTGCACACTAATGTTACGGATTTATCTCGCTGCGGTAAGATGGAACTTCGACGCCGGTGGCTGCGGTACAAGGTCAATTGGTGGTTTTTGTAGAGCAGGGATGATAACCTGAGTCTACTGAGGTGTCTGCTGTGGTGGCCCTCCGTTTTCTCTTCTCTTATGCTTATCTTGTACGTTGGTCGGTATATGCGAATACTGACCCCGTTATTGTTTTACAAAATTGCGATGATCCATTAGGGAGTGAGGAGCAGGTGATCAACGGGTAATGTATTGAGCTGCGCTGGGATGTCGAGGGGATCACCACTATCGAGTCATAGATTCCGCAGAGTCTACTAGAGTCGTGCATTACACATTACTTCGCTTTATCGTATGATTGTCATTTTGGATTATCGGTCTAGATGGTATGCAGTCTAGTTTGAGAGGATGTATTGATATTTAAACATTGATTAAACATATATTGTTTCCTTTATCGCTTGAATTGATATGTACTACCTCGGGCAACCGAGACGGTAGCACTCTCATGTGCTAAGGGGGTCTTTGTAAGGTACCTTGGTGTATAGGGGTGTTACAATGGTGACCCATAACTCTTAATTTAGTAGGCCACGAAAAGCTATTAGAGGGGGAATACATGAGGTCGATTCCGTCACTCAAATTAGTGCCGATCTTGTAGCCCAATTAAGCTCTTACATGAAGGCCATGAATCTTAAGATGGATAAGCACATGGCTTTTTCACAACAATCTCAAAGGTCATCTTGCCAACAACCTATGCAACAAGTGAATGCCGTTATGATGGCACCAAGTCTTCCTCAAGGGGTATGTGAATGTTCAGGGACAATGGCCATGATTCTCAAGATTGTAGAGGATCCGTTGAACAAGTGAACTCTTTCCAATCTTATAGACAAGGAAACGCTTACTCCAACTTCTAAAATGAGAACACAAAGAACCATCCAAATCTCTCTTACAAAAGCCAAAATGTCCAAAACCCTCAACCACAACAATCATATGTTGCCCCGCCCCTTAGAAACAACCACAAAACTTTCAAAGAGCACAATAAAACCAAAACCAACCTTCCTACAACCAACAACAATACAATCAAAATTAACAACAATACAACCCACCACCACAACATCAACCTCCTATGCAACAACAAGTTGGGGACCAATCCCTTGACCTTCAAAAAGCGGTCCTCCAATTGCAGAAAGAAAATCAAGAAAAATATATCATCATCAACAACATCATTGCCCACAACAACATACTTACCTTGAAACACAAATGACTCAAATAGCATCGGGGAGTTCCTCTAGGGGGAAAGGTCAATTGCCTCCACAAGGTAACCTACCCAAGAATGAAACCGCCAATGCCATACAATTGAGATGTGGAAAACGTGATGAGGGTCCAGAGATGACAAATGAAGATGATAATGGCGAGGGAGAGAAAGTGGTAGATGAGGTATTGGTTGAAAATGAAGTTATTGAGTTGGATGACAAGGAAGAGGAGAGTTCTTCAAGTGAACAAGTTGTCAATGAAAAGAAGAATAATGAGGAAACAAAACGCAAGAAGGTTGAAAAGCCTAAAGTAGAAGATTATATTGATCCGAAATACTCAAGGAGGGGGGGGGGTGAATTGAGTATAAATAAAGTATGCCAACTTTTTTGATTGTCCGTATAAGCGTGTAACGAAATATACTAAGTATAAATTTATGAACAAAATTCAACCTTGTAGGTAACGTGTGAATAAAGATACTAAAACAAAGTAAATAATGGAAACGACACACGGAATTTTGAATCAGTTTCACAAATCGAAACCTACGTCCACTATTTCTCGATTAATAATTTTAGTACCTTCCTACGGATTACAAAATTAGCAACCCACTCGTACAACTAACTCTATTTGTAACGCAAAGTTGAGTATCGTTAAATACTCGATTCTATCTTACGTTAATAAGAAAGTGTTTTTGATTGTTCTTGGTGTTCACACAATTGAACGCATAAGAAACAATTCTAGCACTATTATCCAATAACGTTTTACTCAAAAATAACTTGCGAGTTGGAGTGCAGCTTTTCAAAATTAAGGGCTTTTGCAAAATAAAGGGATATTTGCTCAAGTACTCGTGGAACTGTTCAGTTGCGGATTCTGGGTTATATTCGAACAAAATATCTATCTTCAAAGTAACGTGATTGGATTAATAAGGACAATTTTTATGTGATTTTATATTTTTGAGAAAATAGTAAATAAAAGGGATATTTTATCAAGTTAGACCTACAACTTGAACAATGGTGAAATATAATCAAGACCTATTGATTATAAATCGTGTTGATGTTTGAAGACGCGCCAAACAAGAACCGTTTTGGAACGAGACTCGTCGATCCTTGTTTACAACTTGTAAACGAAAAGCTTCAACTTTAATTCAATTCAATCTATCTAAAATAAGGATAGAAGACTCCCTATTTATAGCTATCTAAGATAACTCCTAGAAGAATTAAGGAAACAAGCTTCCTTAAATCGACTTTCCTAATCTACTCGTGCATGAACACGTTTATTATAGCTACCAATTAGCTTATCATATATACTCCTAAATACTTATGGAAAGGTTAACTAATGATATCTGAAATAATAACCGGATTGTAAAACATCGATGACGTTTTAGAAAATATTGACACGTTTTTCATAAAATAGACGCCTCTTGCCCTTGCCCTTGCCCATTCTCTCTCTACACTTATTCTCTCCCAAATTAAACAACTAAAATCAAAACCCAACCAACTTCACTTCACCCACCCCCACTGCCACCACCTGCCGCCTGCCACCGCCGCCGCTTGCCGGTATGTTTCCTCCTTTTTTTTTTTTTTTTTTTTTAATTTCTTAGATCTAGTTACTTATCCTTTGATTTATTGTAAATTAGATTGTTGTTTTGATTTATAATTTCCCAATAGATTAGATTGTTGTTAGTTTCTTGGTTTTAATTTGTAAACTTTTAGTTAAGCTAATAGATTTGTTATTGTTAGTTTCTTATTGTATATACTTTTTTTTGTTTGTTTTGTTGTTAGATTTGTTGTTGTTTGTTGTAAACTTTTAGTTAAACTATAGATTTGTTGTTAATGTGATGTTGTTTATTTGTTGTTTGTTGTTTAAATTTGTGTTAATAGTTTGTATAAAGAAACAAAATCACGATTTTGTTTTCGAGTTTTTCATCCCACCATGGTGGGATTTGGAGGAAAAAAATTTTCCCCATGGTTGGACGTGTGGTTTCTTTGTCCAGCCGTGGGGTTTTTTTTTCCTCCAAATCCAACCATGGTTGGAAGAAACTGGGCGTCCAACCATGGTTGGACGTGTGAATTGGACGTCCCACCATGGTAGGACTTCCAGTTTCTTCATCTCACCATGGTGGGATTTCCATGGAAAAACAATCGCCCATGGTTTGGATTTTTTGATTAAAAGCCCGTCCATGGTTTCTTTGAATTTTTTTTTATAATTTGTTAATTAAGTTGATTAAATTAATTTGTTGTATGAAAATATGTTTTAGGAATATTATTACCGCTTATTTCAACGTTTTAAATTGTCTAATGCAGATGGGAGATCGAGGAAAGAGCGTTATGATTTACGAGGATGGTACGGTGAACCAGAGAGTCACGGCTTCAAAGCGTCGTGCGCGGGAGGAGCCTTCTAGTATACGGATACCTCGCATTGTCATTTGGTGTAGATCTTATCCCGTTGGTAGCGTTATTTCTGAGAGGGAGATGTCACAGGAGGTACGAGGTAGTGTCCGTCAGATCGATGAGGGTTTCGAGGAAGAGGGTTGGTCGACGACGCTTATAGGGGAGAGGATTTTGTGGACGAGGAGTCGGAGGGCGAGGAGGCTATGGTTGATCGGTCCGTACCGAACCCGATATCCCAGTTACCGTTGTCTCAGAGGTTGGCTCGATACACCTTAGGCCGCTACTCTAGGTTGCAGGATGGTTCGGAGAGGGAGCCGCGGAAGAAGTCGCATAGTGACACTTATTGGCTCGTTAGAGCCCCAGGTTCTAGTGGGCCCCGTTACATTTCTGTGTTACGGATTTTTGGTGGGCATGTGGCATTTAGTAGTTGGACCAAGACCGAGGCGGCTAGATCCTTTATTAAGTGCTACGAGAGGATGGGTTATGTTGATGGGTTAGGGAAGATGAAGGTGTCGGCTGATGTTGTTAGGAGGTTTCAGTTGACCGGGCTGAGTGGTTTGACGATGTGTTCTACGACGGCTTTGGATGAGAACCTGCTGAGCGCTTTTATAGAGAGGTGGCATGCGGATACAAACACATTTCATATGCCGTTCGGGGAGATCACCATTACGCTTCACAATGTGGAGGAGATTCTTGTGATTCGACCTCTTGGTTCGAGGGTGTTTGTGCAGGGTACGTCTGCTGCGGGTTCTTCGAGGGAGGAGATGGGTTTGAAGAGGGATGTGGCACGCTTTTTTGGCATACTTCCCGACGACGTGGCACCACCGTTATATAAGGGTGGTGGCTTGTTGGTGTCGTCTTTGAGGTCCCATGTCACGAAAAGGAACGAGCATGACTCCCTCCGTGCTTATTTGTTGTTGTTGTTGGGACAGACTTTGTTTGTGGACAAGTCCGGAGATTGGGTGTCAGCTCAGTTGTTTCCCTTGCTTGGTGATCTCGAGCGGGTTAGTGAGTATGCTTGGGGTGCCGCTTGTTTGACTTATTTGTACCGGTAGCTAGGCATGGCACGCGACGAGAAGCTTATAGTGTTATTGAGTGTCGACCCTTATTGCAGGCATGGATCTACGAGTACATCCCCCAGTTTCGACCACACATGGGAGATTATTTTGAGGGGAGGCGGCCACGGGTCGATGCTTGGAGACACGTTCCTCGGTTTAAGGGCGACCCTGACCATTTTCAGATGTACCGTTACAGGTTGGGCGGGCTTAGGGCAGAGCATGTCAGATGAATGCCTTATTGGACGCGTATGCCGAGTTCTTCGAGATACTCTCGCTATTCCGGCTAGATCAGATTTAAGTCCATAGTTGAGCCGTACCAGCCCGATCGGTGTATGCGCCAGTTTGGGTATATTTAGACAATCTCGATGCCGATGCCGATCCCATGTACCGAGTACCGTCCGGCGAAGAACGATTGTACTGTGGACTTTGGCCACGAGCCCGATACGATGGGTGAAAGTCCTAGACCTCTAATTAGACTCCTCTAATTAGTTCATTAAATTACATTAACTTAATGATTTAGGATCTAGTTATCATGTATGCAAATATAAAAGCATAAAAGAAAAGATAAGATGAAAACATCCTTACATTGCGAATTTTCGGTTCAATATGGGCCCAATAAGAACTCTTTCTTATTGTTCTTGAGCATGTAATTAGTGGATAATCCTCCATAACACAACCTCCAAAGTAGAAGGTCTCCTTCTTGTTGCACCCAAGATTAAACCCAAATATTCTTAGCTTATTATTAACTAGATAATAAGTAAGAAATAATACTACTAATATTGTTGTATTACTACACTAGTAATATGTAGAGAACATTAGTGTATATGAGAGTTTAGAGAGAAGTTGAGTATTTTAGAGAGATATCTAAAACAAGTGAATAATGAGCAAGCGTGAAATGAACAACCAAGTGCTCTATTTAAAGGCACTTGGCCGGTCATGCCATCACAAAAAGGGTGATTATTTTGCTTATTATATTCTCATGCAAATGACTTGATTGTGGTGATAAATGTAATGATAAATGGTGTCATAACATAAGGTGGAGTGTAGGATTAGATGAGAACAATCATCATTGATCTCCACTAGCAAAAATCCGGCCTCCACTTGTGTAATGTGGTCCATTTTGATTTTTAATATTTGTCCCACAAATACTTATAATCATATGTTTAATTATCTTGTATAATTAAGTGTTAATTTGATCATATAACAATTATATGACTCAAATTAATAATCAATATACACTCAACTTTTAAGTGATATTTTACCATTATATCAATATATAATGGGCCCCACAATGTACAATTAATTTATTTTACAACTCTTTGTAAACATAATTAACTAATCAGCTATACCTCAAAATATATGCATAACCTCAACTAATTTAATGAATTAATGATTAATCACTAAATTAAATCTTATTTAATCGTATTAAAATAAGACGTAAAATTTATTCAGTCAGTTATCGTATAATTGAGTAATAAACTTAAGTGGAATGAGTTCCTAACTCAATTTCCAATAAATAACTCCCGTAACTAAACGTACATATCAAATATATGTAATGTTCTAATTAAACTGTATCGTATACAAATAATTAATATTCTATTTGGGTCTCAACCTATAGGTGTGGCCTAAAGGGATCAGTTGATCACCGCCGTCATACGACAATAACTTCAAACTCTAGTCAGCTGAGTGTTACCGATTTACGTTAATCAACTGACGTGGAGTATGAAAATATACTAATCTTGCCATGTATATTCCAAATGAGATTTATTATATAAATGCACTATTGTGGAGGACACTTACTCCAACAATCTCCCACTTGTCCGATACAAGTTGTGTGCTACCGATTCTCTTGTCTCTTTTGTGTCACATCCTCCCACTCATCGGAAGGTGTCTTACAGGTCGCACTTGCTATTGAAAATTATAAATAGAGTGGTTTTCTCGATTTGGGAGAGTAACTGTCTGACCGGAAAATCTACCAGAGATCTCTTTCGAGCGTGGCCACGCATTTCGAGTTACTACTCCTCGAGTGGCCTGAAGATGTTAATACCTAACGTGGGTGGACAGTTCATGTTGACCCATCTTACACTGTATAATGCAGATCACCATGACCTAGAAAATGCCCATTGGCCTCCTTTCACGGCACGACCTAGGACAAAAACCAAAGTCAATCGGATACTACACCGACTCAGGTAATTGGTCGCCAGTCTAAAGAATCGACTCATAGGAATAAAATAGAAATCTCCACCATGACCAGGCTTCAACAATTTTGATAAGGGACTCTATTATGGGCACTGTCCGACAGAGTGTCTCCACAGTCTGTCTATGTAAACGACCAGTCATCTCTATGACCCCATGGTGCTGAACCAACCATCGATCGACTTACAATCTAGTCACTTCGAGACGTCACCTCAAATGAATGACTAGAGACAAAACACGAAGTTCATCATGTTCACTTGAATTGGGTTGAACCTTTCTTTCAATGAATTAAAATTTAGTTTTAAAATTTAGTATTAAAATTGGGTTGAACCAATTCGGATAAACAAAGTATTAAAATTTAGTCAAACTAAATAAAGGAGTTTTTAATGAAACTCTAACAATGAATGCGATTATCAAATATCTGGAAAAAATGATACGCTGTCAATAATTTCATATCTCGTAATCTCCAGCAATTCAGGTACATATTTCAATCACCATTGAAATGACATGACTATCATGTTCAGCCTGCAAAAGGCATGGCTAATGGATTAGCAATACTTGCATCTTTCCCATCTTTTTGATTGCTATTTCTCTTTGTATACGTAATCTCCTATTGCATAAAACTTTATGAGTATGTGTCTAGGTTTGAATCTAGACTTAGGACTCTTGGCCTAAAGATAGCTACCACTGTTTTACCAGTATCATGGGATAGGATATACAACTATAGTAACTACTACTAGTCCCTCCAATACTGTCAAATCCAAGCTACTTTCATATGCATCATCAAATGATGCAATGTACTCTATTTCCGTTGTGAAATCCGCAATGATAAACTGCCTGGAACATTTCCAGCGGATACATGACATTTATATTTGAAAATGTCACTCCTACTTGGAACCTTTCCAATAGTCCTCTCTGCTTGGTACTCTTCCAACAGATAAATCTTCTATAAAACATTGCCAGTTCGTGATTTCAAATCACTTTGATCAGTTTGGAAAATGAAGTATGTGTAACCCCTTATACACAACTCACTGTAATCTCTAAACACATGGAACATATCTTTAGTCCTTCGCATGTACTTGAGGATGTTCTTTATGGCTATCAAGTGACTCTCACTTGGATTTGATTGCAAACGACTTGTCATGCTTGAAGCATGCAAAATGTCGGATTGAGTATACATCATAGCGTATATAATTGATCCCACAACGGAAGCAAAAGAAATCAATTGTCATGTGTTCAACTTCCTTGAACTAGTCAAAGATCTTATCAATATAAGAATTTTGACACAACGCTAATATCCTTTTAGATTTATCTCCATAAATCCAGATATCTAAAAGATGTATTCTACTTCTCCAAAGTCTTCCATCATCTAAAATAATCAATATGTCTCCACATATAAGACTGATGAAAACCATATTACTCCCACTAAACTTCATGTATAAACATAATTCCTCGAGATATCGAGAAATATTTTATGACATGATTGACACACTAATTCCAACTCTTTAGTGCTTACTCAAGACATCCTCTTAAGCTTGCAAATTAACTTAGGATAATTAGGATCTACGAACCTTCAGGTGAATATAAAATATACTACCTCTTCTAGAATCGTATTCAAGAAGGTGGTTCTTGAGATCCAGTTGACATCATACTATTATGATATGCTTTAACCGCTAAGTTTTATTAAATGGATCACAGGTTTGTAGTTGGTGTAAGCTCTTTGCCTACCAATTTATGTTTGAAGACATTTTAATGTTCATCCATGCAAATTTTGATCTAAAAAAAACAATTTACATTGAAAAGGTCGTACTTTCTTCAAGTAAAATTTACCAGGTCACATACCTGATCATCATGCATGGAGTCCATTAAGAATCGCATAACTCTAAGCCATAGCAAGAAGTTGGGACTAGAAACAGTCTCTTATAATTCACAGGTGAGTCACTTTCTAAAAGTAATACGAATTTATCCCTATTAAAGAGTGAAAAAAATTCCACCTGACCTCCTAGGTTCCGAAGCAACAACTACTGAACAAGCAATGAGGAAACTTTTTCCGGACCATATGCTTAGTTTGTGGCTCTAGAAACATTTTCTCCCACTCTGTCTTATCAAGAAATAATCGTATTTTTTATTGAAAGACAGCATCACGAGCCACAAATGCTTTGTTCTCGTGGTTAACGTAGGATTATTGAACACTTGTTTCACACGGATAACTTACAAATTAGGTACGCTACCTATCCATATCGTATATGAAATAAAATCCGACTGTTTTAAATGTGCTTAGATATAGTGGGAAAATAAAATGCAGACAAAAATATTAAGATCCCAAAAATATCGTATAAGGTTCTGTTTCTCTATTAAACAACACCTTATCTCATAATGTGTGTTTGAGAAGTTAACTCGTGAAGCTATTTCACAATAATAATGGTGAAAATCAAAGTCAATACTTAGATATTTATAGTTACGATTTAGTCGTAAGTCCTTGATCTAATACTCTTAGTGGTTAACTACTTCACATTGAAGCTCTTTGAACTTTTCAAATATTTCTCTTAGCACCTCATTAAGTAGAATCAAACACAATATCTACTTAAATAGTCGGTAAATAAAGTGAAGTAGTCATTACCATCTCTGGTTGTGTTTGTTATTGGACCACACATATTCTTATGTAATATAGCCAATAACTTACTAGTTCGATTTCCTTTTCAATAAAAAAGGGCACGAATCATCTTGCCTTTAATACAAGATTCGCACACACTAAAGATTCGAAATCAAATGTTTTAGGGATACTAGTCAATACTAGCCTTTTAATGTGCTACACAGTCCAGAATCAGGATTAGATCTGGGTTACCAATTTTGAGCCTTTTACAATCTATATGACAAGTAATTTCTAGTTTTAGGTCAAGAATATAATTACCTTTGATTGGTATGACATAACCATTGACCAAGTATAGGTATAAAAATGGAGACAACGTTTGTTCCAATCATAAAAGTGAAACACTCTGTGTTTTACACAAAAGTTGATATTCTTAATTAGAGGTTGCGTACATAATAACTTTTATTAAAGTATACCTCTAAATCCAAAACTAGATTGATCACATTATAACTTTTATATGTTTCTAGAAATAAAACTACAATAGTTATATCTCCCTTGTAGGTTCGACATTTAATCATGGCTCGTCGCACAAATTATTATTATATGCATTGAATACATTGATGAAAACCATAATGGGTATCTAATAACCAAAAAATTGCATTTAGCAAAATAAATGTCGATCATATTGATATTATGGGTGAAAATAGTACACCCAATTTCTAACTCTTTAGAAAACTTGGGGCATATTCTTTTCTTGTGTCCTACACTGTAAGAATAGAATCTTCAAGGGTTGGGTTCGACACCTTGCTTGGGTTTGACTTTGATATTCAAAATAGTCTTGCCTTTTTCCCTCGCCTTGTGCCAACATCGTGTCAACCTACTCTTGAACCTCGCCCTATTCTTAACATTTAAGAATAAAACATCCTTCTTAGAGCTCCCACTCACTTTCATTAATCTCTACTTAGACAGGTAGATTAGAATTATAATGAAAACTATTCTTCATTTCATTCATGGTTTTACCTTCAAAAAGATAAACCTTTCATGAAGTGACTACGGTATTTTGTAAATCATGATTTCAAATAAATCGAGAAACCTAGTCGTCCCAACTGATTTGGCCTCTTTTGAGGGAAGCCTCGATAAGGAGCATTATGACGACATATCAAAACTTACAAATATTTTCTTTGGAGCAAAAAGATTGATGTACCATTGTTTATAATAAGAGTCACAAAAAATTCAAAACGTTTTTGACTAAGTGAGACTTATTTGTATACTCTTCATAAGAGACGTTTGCAATGGTGAATATGAGGATCAAAAGGAAACATTCATTTTTTCTTTAGCTATGGTGGTTTAAACGAAGATTTAAATCGCAATAAAAAATGATACCGTATAAATTAATGGAAACTCCTTTCCACGATTGAACAGATTTAAAACTTTGTAGAAGAATAAAATATTTGACATTGCGTGAATAAAATAAATATCAACGAAAAATAAACATTCATAGCTTATATATAATTCACTTGTAAAACAATTTTAACAAGTTTAGCATTTATATAATGACCCCTCACTAAATTATATAAATGATTCCAAGACCCATCTTTAAATAAAAATAGTCATCGTATGCTACCTTTATCTAAAAATGGTAAGTCATTTCTAGACTAATTCTACCCCTAGAACTCTTGGTTGACGGATTTCAACTAAATCCATCTCCTAGTCCCAAGATAACGCTTATCTCGTTGAGTCCAATCCAATTTTGGCTTGTGATCGTATCACCCTACTTACCCGAGGTAAAAAGGGACCCACGAGCGTGGTAGCCCTAATGAACACGGGGTTCATAGGTGCTTCAATTGGTAAGGCTAAATATTAAATTCTTTTAAGTTATGTGAGAGGTCTTGTCAATTTAGTTATTAATTCCCTATAAGTGAACTAAATCGGTGAACTTTGAATAACGTTGAATTGACAATCGAGAAATAAAAATGCATGTCGGCGATTTTGGCATGAGCGAAAAATATAAAGCAAGAAAATAATAAATCCTAGTATGGCCACCTAACTTATCTAATTAACTAGATGATTACAAAATCGGAAACCAACTCCTTGGCCCCTTGCCTCTTCATGGAACATACTTCAAAAAGGCACCGTCTTTTGGAACACTTACTTCGGGAATCTCCGTCTTCATAATAATTAATTACAAAAGATACAAATAAAATTCCTATTTTTACATTTGATCTAAAGATGATATTAAATTATTAAAAACGGCGATACGAAATCGCAAATAAAATTACAACCGAATCGGTATTCCCTTACAATACGGGTATTACCGATTAAAATAATCTAGGCCATACTTGGTACAACTTGCATTAATAATTAAATAAATGACATTCATTCATTCAACAATAACAACATAAATAAAATGCTGTAAAAATCATGCCAAAATCGCCCTTAATACTTATCATGATCATTCAAGCTTGGTTTTATGGATTTTATCGATTTTTAACCATTAAAAATCAATAATCAACACTTAAATCGTATTTATGCTCAAACTAATTATTTAAACTGATTTAGAACTCAAAATTAGTGGGACTAATTTTGTTTATATTTAATTAGTTTGAATTGATCGTATTTGCTAAATATAGAGGTTTAATCACAATATTTATGAAATAAACCCAAAATAAAATATAAACATCATAAAAATTTGAAACCAAAAACTTTGTACATTCTGGAACATTTTAAGGAACTCCAAAAACCAGAAACATTTGCCCAAAAACTTTTGAATTAATTTTATGAACAAATAGCTTTAAATTTATCAGGTTTATCAAATAAAAACCAATAATTATAGTAAAATAGTGAAACAATCTACAAATTTTAACCAAGATGATATAAATCAGATTATAAAATGTACCAAAAATTTCCAAGACCTGAAAAGGATATTTCAATTTTATGAACATAATAATCTCACTTTATTGACTTTTATCTCATAAAAATCAATAATCATGCAAAATTTAATTAAAAGACACGAAATTTTACATACAGTATGTAAAATATTCATGTGAGATCATATAAAAATTTCATGAGCAGAATAAACATGCAACTATTTTTAGTTAACTTTTAACATAAAAAGTGCATATTAACATGATTTAAAAGCCATAAATCAAAATAAATAGCAAATCAATCCCTAAAATCACCAAATTTGACCACAACCATTTTTAGGTCAGTAGGTATGCATGAAAAGCAAAAATTTCGTGAAAACCATTTTCTAACATAAAATTTCAAATTTACCCAAGTTATCGTATAACTCGATTTTAATGCTTAAAATCAACATGCATGTAACAATTGAGCTCTGATACCACATGAAAGTCCTAGACCTCTAATTAGACTCCTCTAATTAGAATTCTCTAATTAGTTCATTAAATTACATTAACTTAATGATTTATGATCTAGTTATCATGCATGCAAATATAAAAGCATAAAAGAAAAGATAAGACGAAAACATCCTTACATTGATAATTTTTGGTTCAATATGGGCCCACTAAGAACTCCTTCTTATTGTTCTTGAGCATGTAATTAGTGGATGATCCTCCATAACACAACCTCCAAAGTAGAAGGTCTCCTTCTTCTTGCACCCAAGATTAAACCCAAATAATCTTAGCTTATTATTAACTAGATAATAAGTAAGAAATAATATTACTAATATTATTGTATTACTACACTAGTAATATGTAGAGAATATTAGTGTATATGAGAGTTTAGAAAGAAGTTGAGTATTTTAGAGAGATATCTAAAATAAGTGAATAATGAGCAATCATGAAATGAACAACCAAGTGCTCTGTTTAAAGGCACTTGGCCGGTCATGCCATCACCAAAAGGGTGATTATTTTGCTTATTCTATTCTCATGCAAATGTCTTGAGTGTGGTGATAAATGTAATGATAAATGGTGTCATAACATAAGGTGGAGTGTAGGATTAGATGAGAACAATCATCATTGATCTACACTAGATAAAATCCGGCCTCCACTTGTGTAATGTGGTCCATTTTGATTTTTGATATTTGTCCCACAAATACTTATAATCATATGTTTAATTATCTTGTATAATTAAGTGTTAATTTGATCATATAACAATTATATGACTCAAATTAATAATCAATATATACTCAACTTTTAAGTGATATTTTACCATTATATCAATATATAATGGGTCCCACAATGTACAGTTAATTTATTTTACAAGTCTTTGTAAACATAATTAACTAATCACCTCTACCTCAAAATATATGTCTAACCTCAACTAATTTTATGAATTAACGATTAATCACTAAATTAAATCTTATTTAATCGTATTAAAATAAGACGTAAAATTTATTCAGTCAGTTATCGTATAATTGACTAAAAAACTTAAGTGGAATGAGTTCCTAACTCAATTTCCAATAAATAACTCTCGTAACGAAACCTACATATCAAATATATGTAATGTTCTAATTAAACTGTATCGTATACAAATAATTAGTATTATATTTAGGTCTCATCCTATAGGTGTGACCTAAAGGGATCAGTTGATCACCGCCGTCTTACGATAATAACATCAAACTCTAGTCAGTTGAGCGTTACCGATTTACGTTAATCAACTGACGTGGAGTATCAAAATATACTAATCTTGCCACGTATATTCCAAATGAGATTTATTATATAAATGCACTATTGTGGAAGACACTTAATCTAACAATGTGGGGGCACGAGACTTCTGTGGTCAACTTCTAGAGCCGGTCCCGACGAGCTATGATGTCTTTCGAGGTATCTCGAGTGTAACACCCGCAAATGCACCCTATTTTATTTTAATAATATTATATCATTATTAATTAGCTTATTTTTAGATTTAATTTATATCTTAGCTTTCCATGTCTAATTTGACAAATATGAGTCCATATTTGGGGTCTACTCGGAATTTTAGGTGAGTCGGACTTCATGACTCGCTTTGGGCCTTATTCTAAATCTCTACTCACCTTTTGGCCCAAGTTTTCCTCACTTATCACTCCAATTTTTCAGCAACATTCCTTCATCTCCCTCACCCAAACAAACACACTAAAACCCTACCTCCATTGTTGAGACATCAAAAACCTTCAAACCCTTACAATATCATATCTCCCTCATTTCCTATCCAAATTCACTAATTTTTAGCATATTCTTCCTATTTTCTTCTTCTCTTTCTAATAAAGTAATAAAAGTCTCGTCTTTATCATTTTTGTTGTTCTCATCTTTTTCTCAAGGCGAACTATTCATCTTTTTGTCCAAGATCCAGACCGAAGCTATCTTTCTCGTTGAAGAAAAAGAAGGAAACTAAATTTGAAGACGCAAAAAGTTAACGGTGAGGGGTTACTCGATATCTTTATGTGTTTTAGTTGTTAATTGTAGCATTTACTTGTGAAATATGAGTTCTTGTGTAGATAATAGTATAGATCTATGACTAAAATATATTTAGTTGTTGAATTGCATCTTGTATGTCCCAATTTGATGGAAAATTGGTTGTGTTGATGACGAATTACCTTCTTGTTGCTTAAACTTGTATTCAAGTCTTGAATGATAACTTAATTATGCTTTTAATGTCATACGGAATGTTATGATGTTCATATGTTATGCTAAGTGGTGATTTATGATGGTTTATGTTGGTAATTACAAATGGGTAAGAACTTGTTTGGCTTAAACTTGAAGTTTGGATGAATTTGGGCTTGAACCCCTGCGAGTTTTACTAGGACCCGGACGGGTTTGAGCCCTAAACCCGAGCATGACACTTTTAACCCAGATGGGTCGGGTCCGACCCTTTTTCGTAAAATGGTCATATCTCCTTCAATACTTGCATTGTCTGTTTGGGGCGTGTGACCTACCGTTGGAACCATAAGAGAATAAGCTATGACCTACACTTATAATTTCTTCATTTTCATGTCTATAACTCTGGTTATGACCGTTTGAAGTGGACCCTTGTTTTAGTTAGTTTCCAAACTTGTTGTTTTGAAATGAGATCTATGTTTCTTATTCATTATACTTCTTAAACTTGGATTAATGCTTATGTATATACGTATTGTATGATGTTTATCATTGTTACATTTATATTATGCTTTATCACATGTTTGGTGACGGTGTTTAGTATGTTCCCTCCTTGAGTTGGTTTTGTCTTATGTAATAATTTGAGCACTACTCGTTGGGTGCTTTGAACTCTCATTTCCCGGCTACACCTTCTTGCTCGTTAGACTGGAATGTCGGAGTGATGGGGGTGTATCCTTGATGCTTGAATGCATGTTTTAGGGGGGATATGATGACGTTGTTGGGAGGTGAACGCAATGCGTTGATCGACCCGGCCGTCAAATGTTGTATCCTTCCGAAATGGTGTCATTGCATGTAGCGTACTAGCTTAACTTTTGACTATAGATCTCTTTCCGCCTCTTTCGTGTAGTTTTGCCGAATTTGGGGTTCTTGGCGTCCCTTGTGTTCATCGAGTCTTGAATGTGGCACGTCATACCACATGTCAAATCGAGAAACGTCTTATCCCGAGAGTCTGGCCAAGTTTAGACTAGGATCATATTATTATCGTCGTCCTACCGAGAGGATTAAAGTCTTGTGTGTGCGAAACGCCTTATCGTACATGGTTCAGAGAAACGCCTTACCCCGTAGACATGTTTGATAGGCCATGAGCATATGAAACGCCGTATTGTATGCGGTTCATGGAAACGCCTTCCATTGACTTGTCTTGCTATTGTACATGATGCTAGTGCGTGTCATTTACCGTGAGAGTTTTGTTGTTACATTCGTATGTTTGGATGGTTGTTTGCAAGTTGAATCATATGTGAACATTGAGTTGGATTCTTGCATGAAATAGATGATTGTATTGGTTTGTATGTCGAGTCCCTACCTTATCAAGCATATGCCACTAACGGTGAGATATAAGCCCTAGTGTGTATATAGTTGCCTATGGGTGTCATTCCTGAGTCGATTCATAGCATGATGCTTATTGTTTGGCATTTCTGATCAGGCCTGTCGCAAGCCCAATACAAAGATAATTTACCCAGACGAGGCTAATAACAAATTAATGTAATTAGGGAAGTAGGGGTCGATCCTCAGGGAGATGGTGTTTCTTATGGAATGTGAATTGTCTCGCAATTGAGTTCTATCTAATGATTATCTGGGTTTTGAGATTTTTGATATCTAAACTAATATAAAGCATAAATAAAAACAAAATAAAAACAAAATAAAAATGGTAAAGCAAGTAATGAAAAGCATCTAGGGAAGTAGGTTCACACATGTAGATTGATATATTGATGAAATTGGATTTAGGATATGCAAATAATTCATTGAGCGTTCGTAAGAATGGTGTGTTCATTACAATCATAGATCAGATGGTCTAGCAGGCTTTTAGTGTGATTTACTAGGTCTTAATCTACCATGTCATGCTTTGTCTATTCAATTCTCGTATGTCTACCTTGGGAAAGAATTCCATACTAGTCAATGATTTTAGCTAAAAATCGTTAACTATCATTACAATCCAAACATGCATAGACACAATGTTTTAAAGGCACAATTCCTTTATCCAATTAACATCTTTTAATCAATCTAACATGGCTACCCTACACCCTAGAAAGGATGACTACTCACTCATGATGATATCTATGTCTAAAATGATATTAACAATGGAAACTAGGATTGACATGTTTATTTGATTTTGACTCTTTATATGGCGATAATAACGACGCTAATTGACAATCTAGGAAATGAAACAACAATTATAACGACACTAAAATGAATCTAAGATAATATAGATAGAAAATAACAATCAAATGTAAAACAATAAGGACATTAAACAAAGGATAAAAGGGAAATACCTATATGACGATCAATGACGATAACGACAACAATAATAGAAAATCCTTGCACATAATAAACGATCCTTGAATTACAACACTTGTACCCAACAAAGTAGACTACAAAGATTGAAACTCTTATTAATCTAAGCTAAGATTTTGATGTGAAATGGACAGAAATAAACTAAGAACTAAAGACTAAAGAAGAAGAAAATGAGAGAAGAGAGACTAGTTCTCCCTTCCACCTAATCTAAAGAGGAAATGTAAGAAGAGAAGAGAAGAGGATTGTAGAAAGGTGTGTTGAGATGAGAGGCTAGATGATCTATTTATAGTATTAGGGTTTCGTGGAGAAGAGGTCGGGCATTAAACACATAGGACAAAAGTAGGAAGAAGCCGCCGTTTTCTCGAAGCAGCACAAAAACCCGATCGGGTACACACTTCCCCGATCGGGTAAGTGGTCATCCAGGTCCTTTTGACTAACGTTTCATCTTCCTTTGCTTTGACTTGACTTCCAACATCCCCCTTGACCTCTTGAGTCGGGTTTGTTGATAGGGTTTGATGTAAAGCGATGATTGCTTTCGCCTAATTGATTGATCTTTCGACAACTACGAAATTGTCTTTGCTTCTTCTCTCTTTCGAATTAGTGAACCTTCTTGAAATGCCTTACACTTGGTCAAGCTTGCTTCTTCGAATCGTCGGGTTCTAGGCAAATGCTCGGGAATATAGAAAAAGGGCGTAGAAACGTCACTTTCCCTACAAAACAGGTTAGAACATAGGAATTCGCCTAGAAGACGATATTAGCTCATAAAACGGCTTAACAAATCACAAATGAAATACAAAACCGAGCTAAATTGTGGGTTAAAATCATACAAATATTCACTTATCAAACTCCCCAAAGCTAAACCTTTGCTTGTCCTCAAGCAAACATAACAAACAATACCAGGACAAGGTTGCAAGCGTTGGTTACTACACCATCAGGAAACAAATCTCAACATAAAGCTTTGGAAACATAATGAATCATAACCCAAAAACAACGTGGGCAAGAATGATACATAAACATGGCTGAGATTTACATAACGGCGTAGCACAAAGAATTTCACTGTAGATTTTCGGCTCTTGCATGATCTTTTGACAAATGGACTCTCACGGTACACTCGAACACTCAATGTATGTAAAAGGTGATTTCTTTATGTGTAAATGTTTTGAGACACTCACCTATCTACGACTTATGAAAATGTGTCCGCAGTCTAATATGGTAAACAATTCAAAATACAAGTCAAAGAACATAATGCACATAGAAAAGAAGCCGAAAAATAAGAAGAAGGCTTTGGGAAATGGGTGAAAGCTGGACAAATAGTTATGGTCATGTGAAGGTTATAGTGAGTTAGCAACTGACCAATGTTAAATGAATACTCAATCCAGACTTTCGGTTAATTCCCAAAAGACAAATAGCGAAGCCAGAAGCAACAATTTGGCTTATTACACACGAAACACAAGGGTAAACTCCTTCTGAATATTGACTTGACATTTTGAGGAGATACTCACAATTTCTTCTTTTATTTCTTCCTTTTTTCTCTTTGTTTTCAATTTCTTTTTTTTTTCTTTTCTTTTCTTTTTCTATTTCATTCTTTTCTTTTTTTTTTTCTTCTTTTGAACATAACTTCACTTCTTGAACATTTTCGTTCTCCCAAATTCACTTTGTCATGAAGGACAAATCTTCTCAAAAGAGCATCCATACACCATAGTCTAGCTACTAACTCAAAAGGTAGGCAGTTTTATATGTAGCTATTATTTTGTGAAGCATTTGTATGAAGAGGTTAATTTTGAGGTGTAATTAAAAGTAAAAAAGGCTTCAAATCTTAGTGAATCATGAATGCAATGCTTATAGGAATGAAATGAGAACCATACTTATGCGTTTTGACATGACACACATCACAAGGAAAACTACACACACCTAGGATGAGACTGGGTATAGATGTACCAGCCTAAGGAGGTTCTACCTTACAATATATGTAACTTGCCAAATGTCAAGATCAAGCGTACTCATCTATAGATTCATTCCATGCCTACTGTGTACAAGACATCCCCATGTATGCACAATTCAACAAATATTGAATCATTAT
>JAIUZE010066814.1:0-41332 GCA_022085475.1 Heliosperma pusillum
ATTCCTAGTATGGCACTAGCTAATCAAAATAACTAGATAGTTACAAATTCGGAACCAACTCTTGGTCCCTTTGCCCCTCACTTGGAAACACCTTCCAAAATGGCACCGTCTTGAGGGAGTCAACGGTCTTCATAAAAATAATTACAAATATACAAATATACAAATTCCTATTATACATTTATTCTATAAAATGAAATTATTAAATTATACAAACCGGCGATACGAGATCGCAATAAAATTACAACCAAACCGTTATTCCCTTACATTACGGGTAATAACGATTAAAAAATAACTAGGCCATACTAGGTACAAAAATTTGCACAAATTATTAAATAAATGACATTCATTCATTCAACCATAAATTAAATAAATTGCTGCAAAAATTCATGCCAAAATCGTCTTAGATTCAATTCATGCTCATTGTAGCTCGATTTTTTCGGGATTTATTGATTTTTAACCATTAAAAATCATTATCAACATTTAAATCTCATTTAAATTCAAACTAATTAACTAAACTGATTTAGAACTCAAAATTAGTCACTACTAATTTTGTTGGTCATTAATTAGATCGATTTGATTTCATTTGCTAAATATTACGGTTTAATCATAACAATTATGAAATAAAACCAAAAATAAAATATAAACATCATAAAATTTGAAACCAAAAAGTTTGTACATCTGGAAAACATTCCAGGAACTATAAAAATAAAAAACATTTGCTCAAAAAATTTAAATTAATTTTATGAACAAATAGCTTTGTATTTAATGGTTTTATCAAATAAAAACATTAGATATAGTAAAACAGTGAAACAAATTATGAAATTTCACCAAGAGTATCAAACATCAGAATTTAAATGTACAAAAAATTTCAAGACCATAAATGGACGTTTCAATTTTATGAAAATTAATCTCATATTATCGACTTTTATCGTATAAAAATCAATGAACATGCAATACATAAGTAAAAGTCACGAAATTTTACATAAAATATGTACGGAAATTCATGTGAGATCATATTAAAATTTCATGGCCAGAATCAACATGCAACTATTTTTAGTTAACTTTTAACTCATAAAATGCATGTTAACTCGGTTTAAACGCCAAAAATCAAAATAAATATCAAATTAATCCCTAAAATCACGAAATTTAACCAAAAACATTTTGAGGTCAGTAGGTATACATGCACCAAAAATGTTGGTCAGAATCGTATTTTAACTCAAAATCTTTGATTTATTAGTTATCTTATAACTTTAATAAAAATGTCCAAAATGAACATGCATGCTACAAGCTAGCTCTGATACCACATGAAAGTCCATAGACCTTAATTAGACTCTTCTAATTAGTTGCTAAATTACTTGTTAATTTAGTATTTAATGATCTATGTAACATGCATGCAAATATAAAGACATTTATATAAAGGAAGAAATTTCCTCACATTGATATGGAAAATATAAGGGCACAACAAGAACTCCTTCTTGTTGTTCTTGAGCTACAAATATGGATGAACACAAACAATCTCCAAAGTAGAAGATCTCCTCAAAGTTGCACCAAGATAAACCCAAATAATCTACCCTTATTATTAACTAGATAATAAGATAGATATTATACTACTAATATTATGACTATATTACTACACTAGTAATACTTAGTAAATATTAGTATTTGAGAGTTTTTAGTGAGAGGAAGAATTTTAGAAAGAAGTATAACAATTGCACAAAAATAAAGTAGTCAAATAATGAACAACATTTGTTCATTATATAGCCAAAATGGCCGGACCATTTAGTCCAAAAATGACTATTATTTTGTTCAATTTGATCACATGCATTAGAGTGGAGTGTTGTAGTATAAATGATGATTGTATTCTACTTGTTAAGTCACTTTCAATTAGTAACTAAAGAGTGTAAACAAGAGCAACAATCATCACCATTGTAACTATACCATAACCAGCCAACATGGCCTAGTTTGGTCCATTTTGATTTTTTGATATTTGTCTCACAAATACTTATTGATCATATGGTTAATTATCTTGTATAATTAAGTGTTAATTTGATCATATAACAATTATATGACTCAATTAAATAAATAATATGTACTTAACATTTTAAGTAATATTTTACCATTCTATCAATATATAATGGGTCCCACAATGCTTAGTTAATTTATTTTACAACTCCTTGTAAATATAATTAACTAATTACCTCTATCTCAAAACCTCAACTAATTTAGTAATTTAACGATTAATTACTAAGTTAAATCTTATTTAATCGTATTAAACTAAGATATAAATTTATTAGTCAATTATCGCATAATTGAAAAATAAGTTTAATCGAATTTGAGTTCTTAACTCAATTTCTAATAATTAACTCTCGTACATATCGAATATATGTAATGTACTAATTAACTGTATCGTATACAAATAATTAGTTACTATTTGGATTTCATCCTTTAGGTGTGACCGAAAGGGATCAGTTGATCACCGCCGTCAAACGACAATAACGTCAAACTCTAGTCAGCCAACCGTTATTGATTTACGTTAATCAACAGACTAATCATATATATAGTAAATAAATATCCCAATTATATTCCTTAATAAGATTCATTATGTGGCGCACTATTGTGGAGGACACCTACTCCAACAGGTGGTTGAATTGTATTTCAGGGAGGCTGTCAAGCTTCATGGGGTGCCTAGGATCATTGTATCAGATAGGGGCATAAAGTTTGTGCGCCATTTCTGGAGGACCTTATGGAAACTGTTGAAGACCAGATTTCTGTTTAGCACCTCCACAAACTGATGGTCAGACTGAAGTAACTAACAGGACCTTGGGGAAAATCTTAAGGAGTATTGTTTCTAGGTCCTTGAAGGACTTGGATATCAAGCTTAATTAGCCTTCAACAGAGCCCCTCAACCAGCATAGGTAAATGTTTATGGTACTAACCCTCTCATTCCAACAAACCTGGCCGCAGTCAAGGGAGACAAATCAAACTATGATGCAAAGAAAAGAGTTGAACAAATGATGCAGATTCATGAGCAGGTCAAGAAACAAATTGAGAAGTCCAATGAGTTGTACAAGGCTAGGTCCAAGGGGCTTAAGAAGACAAAGGAATTCAAAGCAGGAGACCTTGTCTAGCTGCACTTGAGAAAGGAAATATTTCCAGACATATGGACAAACAAACTCATGCTAAGGGCTAATGGTCCATTTGAAGTACTTGAGAAGCTAGGTCCTAATGCTGACAAGGTAGACCTACCAGGCACTTATGGACTCTGTGGCATATTCAATATGGGACACCTGAGTCCTTATCATGGAGAATTTGAAGAAGATGAAGACTTGAGGGCAAATCCTCTGTAAGAAGGGGAGGTTGCAACAGGAGTTTTGGACAAGGTTCAGGGCAGTAAAGACAACCCCCAAGGCAAAAACAACTTAAGAAACTACATGACAAGTTATGAAAAAGTTTTATACAGTCTAAGCATCAATTACCCAAGTCGTAGCAAGAACAACCCAAGCCACAACAAGAACAACAACCCTAATACACCTTAACCGTCACAGTTCACTTGGACATGGTCCAAGGAGGCCTTCAACACCTAAAGAAACCTAAACAATGGTCAAGCTTGGTCCTAGGGAGGATCCTCTACATTTTTGTCCAGGAACTCTTCTTCAGAAAATGCAAGGATCACAAGTTAGTCTAGGGACCAAGTTTAGCAGTCCAGAATTAACCTTTTGTGTAGTAGTTCAGCTGTCACTATCAATCCTTCCTCTTTTGCCCAAGAAAGATCAAGGGACCTTAAGCAGAGTCTTTTGGCATCAATTCTACTTCAAGTTTGGCTCAAAACACCAAGCCTAAAGTCCATTCTTTACTACAATAAAGCAGCAACAAAGCAACAAGGAAGATTGTCCTATTCAGAACTACTTTTCTGTCTATTTACTTTATTTCAGTTTGTGTAAGAATTGTAGCTGTTTTATTGTCTTCTTTTGAGAGCCATTTGTGGCCTTAGATGTAACCTCATTGCCTATATAGGGCTTATTCCTAATGAATGATAGGCAAATTTGAAGTATAAACCTAAAATGAAACTTGTTTTCTGTTAACCCTCTTGGCTGTGTGCTGGAGTGTCCTTTCCTTAGTGTTGGGCCTTGAGAACTTGATCCTTTGATGAGTGCTGGGATTAAGCGCTCAACCTTTAGTCCATTGGCTCTGTGCTTTGTCTAAGTACTACATGTTCATAGAATTCTACCATTTCAGTCATTAAATAGAAATTGTTTGAGTTGTGTGAAACCTTAGCTATATTGCCCTGTTTCTTTGTGTTTTTGAAAGGAGGCAAGTCTTCATCTGAGATATTAACGGGGTTACTTAGCTTGACTGAATCTTGGAAGACCAAGTTGACTACATCGTCAGGTGTAGGGACGTGTCCTACATTTAGCTTTGTCAATGCTTGTAGTATAGCCTGACGATGGGGAAATGAGCTTGCAACTAATTGCCAGACTGAAAGATCAGCCTTTGTCTTATGTAGTTGCTTTAGTAGATGGTCACTAGATGTACTCTTGCCATCATTTGGGGGTGACGACAGTGGTGTTACTAACTAGACCATTAGTAGGAGGATTATTCTGAGGGATACTTTGATAAGGGCGTCTTGATCGAGTAAGATAGTCTATATCTTGATCTTCACTATCTTGAGTTTGAGAATGTTTTGTGAGGTACTCATCCTCATCGTCATTGGCCCATATTCCGTTGACGGTATTGAGTTCTTTCAAACTGATGATTTAAGCTTCTAAAGTGCTGACTCGTTCAACCAGGTTATTGTCACATGTTGTGATCACTTCCTGCATTGTAGATTGTTGGGATAGGAAAGGAACTCGTGGTACACCTTCTTGGGGTGTGGTTCCCGGAACACGTAAAGATGTCTTGATAGTTTCAAGCTCTGAAACCTGTCTACTCACACTTATAGCTCATGTGATGAAGTCATCGTGCAACGGGAGTATGTGACCAAGACAAGACACGAGCCATGACACGAGCTCAAGACAAGACACAAACTCAAGACAAGACTCAACATCAAAACAACAACCTACATTCAGACAACACCATGACCAGCTATGACAATGTTCTATTCAGTCCAAGCCACAACCACTTCAAGCCTGCTAAGACAACACCACCACAACCAGAACAAAGCCTAGCCATCCACTTCCCAAGACTAGGCCACAACAAAGCTCAGCCAACAGCCCAACAAACCCAACACAACAAAAACAGCCCCCAGCCAAAAACAGCCTATCACAGCCTTTCTAAACAAGGTCCATGGGGCCCCACACAATCAAACAAGCCTAACCAACCCTCAAACCTATGTCTTGGGAAGGTCCTCTACAACTTTCCCTAGGACTTCCCTCCCCAGAAACAAACACACAAAGAGTTAGCTTAGGGACAACTTCAGACTGTCCAGATTTCAGCCTTTTTGCAGTAGTTAACATGTCACTATCAAACTTTCCTTTTATGATCAAACAAACTCGAGGGCCTTTTAGAAGGACCTTTGGCATCCATCCCACTTCAGTTGAGCTCAAGAATCAAGCTCAGAAGTCCACCCCTCCACCAGTTTCAACCCCAACAAACCCATTAAGGCAGATTGTCCTATTAGAACTACTTTTCTACTTTATTGCTTTATGCTGAACAATGTAGCTGTTATTTCTGTTTCTTTTGCAAACCCATTGTGGCCCTAGGATGTAATGAACGAATAGGATGTAATCTCCTTGCCTATATAAGGCCTTTTCCTAATGAATGAAAGACAGATTTGAAGTAAAACATAAAACTGAAACCTTGTTTCTGTTGCATCTCTTGGCTGTGTGCTTGAGACAACTTCCTTTGCTTTGTGCTTGGAAGTGAGCTTGGGTCCTTAGCTGTGTGCTGGGATCAAGGTTCAACCCTCAACCATTGGCTTTGTGCTTTGGTTAAGGTCATATCCTTGTTCTTTAACAATCAATTCAAACAGAAACAGAGTACTTGCAAGTGTCTTAATCTTAGCTCAATTTGTCATTGTTTAGTTGTCTTTCTGAATAGTTTCAGTGCAAATTGGTTATCAGAGCTTTGGTTTGTGAGTTCATCTACCTAACTACATTAAAAACACAAAATACAACCATGAGTGAAGAGAGAATCACAGGTATTGAAAACACAGTTCAAGATCTTGTCAGAACTGTAATGGAGGTCTCTAGATCTGTCAATGAACTCCTTGAGGGCCAACAGAACAATGATACAAGGGGAGGCAGAGGTCGAGGAAGAGGAGCACCTTTCCCACAAGGTGGAGTAAGGAGGAGACAACCTGTAGATCAGTTTGAAATGTCAGATTCAGATGGCTCAGATCAATCTTCTCAGACACCAAGACAAAGATATCAAGGTAGAGATTCCTGACTTTCTAGGTAGCTTGAACCCTGATGATTTCTTAGATTGGCTAAGGTCTGTAGAAAGAGTCTTTGAGTTTAAAGGATACACTGATAGAAAGGCTTTTAAGGTTGCTATCATGAAACTAAAAGGCTATGCCTCACTTTGGTATGAAAACATGAAAACCTTGAGGGTTAGAGAAGGGAAAGAACCTGTAAAGTCATGGCTCAAACTGAAAAAGAAAATGAGAGCTAAGTTTGTCTCTAGGGACTACACTCAAGACATGTTCATTAAGCTTACTCACCTAAAGCAAGACCAAAGACCTTTAGAGTCCTACCTAAGAGACTTTGAACAACTCACTTTGCAATGTGAGGTTGTTGAGAAATCTGAACAAAAGATAGCAAGGTTCTTAGAGGGGTTGGATGAAAGGATAGCTAGCAAAGTCAGGTTACAAAACATATACTCCTTTGAGGAAGCTGTCAACTTGTCTTTAAGGGTAGAAAAATTGGGAAAAGGAAAGGCCAGTGCTTCTAAGACACCTTCCAGAACCCCCACCTTCAAACCTTTTGTAGGAGTTAAGATAGGAGAACCTGTGGTTCCTGTTAAGACTCCTTTCAACCTTGATAAAGGCAAGGCTGTTGAGGCAGGCCAAAGGAAGACTACCCCTCTCAAAAAGTGCTTTCAATGTCAAGGGTATGGACATTTTGCTAGAGAATGTCCATCTAAAAGGGCTCTGAGTACCCTAGAAGTAATCCATTGGGGAGATGATGAAGTGTTGGTCTGTGATGAAGAGATGGAAGAGCCTGAGGTAGAGGCTAGTGAGGAGTTGATAGAGCCTGATGCAGGGTTAAGTTTGGTAACATGGAGGGTAATGCATACTCAACCACAACCTTTGGAAGAGGACCAAAGACACCAGATCTTTAGGACCAGATGTACCATCAAGGGTAGAGTATGTAACCTCATTATTGATGGGGGAAGCTGCACTAATGTGGCCTCCAAAACACTGATAGACAAGCTAGCTCTACCCACCAAAGACCACCCCCTACCTTACAAACTCAGATGGCTAAACAAAGGGGCTGAGATCAAGGTGGATAAACAATGTGTTATACCTTTCTCAATTGGTAAAGGGTATGTGGATGAGAGTCTTTGTGATGTTCTACCTATGGATGCATGTCACCTTCTGCTTGGGAGACCATGGGAGTTTGATAGGGATGCCATACACCATGGGAGAGACAACACTTACACCTTCAAGTATGGGAAGAAGAAGATCACCCTAGCACCTTTACCACCTGCTTTAAAGATCAACCCAAACCCCATGAGTGAGGCTTCCAAAGAAGTCATGTTGATAAGTGAATCAGAAATAGCACAAGAGCTAAGTGAGCTACAACCTGTATACATATTGCTAGTCAAGGAGACTGGGATGAGTATCATTGATATCCCTGAAGAGGTCAAATCTATCCTAGAAAGTTATGGTGATGTCTTCCCTACTGAGCTTCCTAGTGGACTGCCACCACTTAGAGGGATAGAGCACCACATTGACCTAGTGCCTGGAGCTATCTTACCCAACAAGCCAGCCTACAAGAGTGACCCTAAGGCTACACAAGAGCTCCAACTTCAAGTAGGTGAACTACTCAACAAGGGCTATGTCAGAGAGTCCCTCAGTCCTTGTGCTGTACCAGCCTTGCTTGTGCCAAAGAAGGATGGGACTTGGCGTATGTGTATTGATAGTAGGGCCATCAACAACATTACCATCAAGTATAGGTTTCCCATACCTAGACTTAATGATATTCTGGATGAGCTAAGTGGGGCTCAAGTGTTCACTAAGATTGATCTGAGGCAGGGCTACCACCAAGTGAGGATAAGAGCAGGGGATGAATGGAAGACAGCTTTCAAGACTAACATGGGCTCTATGAATGGCTGGTGATGCCTTTTGGTTTGTCTAATGCCCCTAGCACCTTCATGAGGTTGATGACAGAGGTCCTAAGGCCTTACTTAGGCAAGTGTGTAGTGGTTTACTTTGATGATATTCTTATTTACAGTTCAACAAAGGGAGAACATTTGCAACATCTGAAGATGTTGTTTGAGGTCCTAAGAGAAAACAAGTTGTATGGCAAGCTAGAGAAGTGTACCTTCATGCAGCCTGAGGTTTACTTCCTTGGTTTCATCATCTCTAAGAAAGGGGTAGCAGTTGATCCTGAGAAAGTGCAAGCAATCAAGGAATGGCCCATTCCCCAAACTGTTACTGATGTAAGAAGTTTCCATGGGTTGGCATCTTTCTATAGGAGGTTCATACAAGGGTTTAGTTCAATCATGGCCCCTATTACTGAGTGCATGGAGAAGGGAGAGTTCAAGTGGAATGAGAAGGCTGAAAGGTCCTTCAATCTGATCAAAGAGCTATTGTGTAAGTCTCCAATATTGGTTCTACCAGACTTTAACAAACTCTTTGAGGTAGAGTGTGATGCCATTGGTCTTGGCATAGGAGCTGTGCTTACTCAAGAAAAGAAACCTGTGGCATACTTTAGTGAGAAGCTAAATGGGGCCAAGCTTAACTATTCCACATATGACAAGGAATTCTATGCCATTGTGAGGGCATTGAATCATTGGGGACACTACTTGAAGCCTAAGCCTTTTGTGCTTCATTCTGATCATGAGGCTCTCAAATACATCAATGGACAACACAAACTCAACCCCAGGCATGCCAAATGGGTAGAGTTCTTGCAATCCTTCTCATTCTCCAGCAAGTACATAGAAGGTAAGAACAATGTTGTAGCTGATGCATTGTCTAGAAGGTCTGTAATGTTGACCTTCATGGAGCAAAGGGTGTTGGGGTTTGAATTTATGAAAGAGCTCTATCAAGAGGACCCAGACTTCAAGCATGAATGGGAGGTACACCAAGAAGGGCAAGTCAAGAAAGGGAGCAAGTACACAGCTCAAGAAGGATACTTATTCTATGGAAACAAACTGTGTGTGCCTAAGGGACCTTATAGGGGACTACTGGTCAAAGAGGTTCACTCCAATGGCCTTGCTGGTCACTTTGGGGTACAGAAGACCTATGACATCTTACAAGATCAGTTCTATTGGCCTAAGATGCTCAGTGATGTGCAAGATGCCCTCAAGAGATGCAGATCTTGTCAACTAGCCAAGGCACACTTTCAAGCAGGCCCTTACACACCACTTCCAGTACCCAACAAGCCATGGGAAGACCTCAGTATGGACTTTATTGTAGCCTTACCTAGAACTCAAAGGGGAAAGGATTCAATCATGGTGGTTGTAGATAGATTCAGCAAGATGGCACATTTCATTGCTTGTAAGAAGACTGAGGATGCATTGGGGGTAGCTGAACTATACTTTAGGGAGGTTGTCAAGTTACATGGGGTCCCTAGAAGCATTGTCTCAGATAGAGACACAAAGTTCATGAGCCATTTCTGGAGAACCTTGTGGAAGCTATTGAAGACTAGGTTATTGTTTAGTACTTCTCACCATCCCCAAACTGATGGGCAGACAGAAGTCACTAACAGAACACTAGGGAAGATCTTAAGGAGCATTGTTTCTAAGTCATTGAAAGATTGGGACCTCAAGCTAGCACAAGCTGAATTTGCCTTCAACAGAGCTCCCTCCAGCAGCACAGGTAAAAGTCCTTTTGAAACAGTTTATGGCACTAATCCTCTCATGCCTACAGACCTAGCACCAGTCAAAGGACACAAGGCAAGCTATGATGCAAAGAAAAGAGTTGAGCAAATGATACAGATTCATGAGCAAGTCAAGAAGCAGATTGAAAGGTCCAATGAGTTGTACAAGGCCAGGTCCAAAGGGCCTAAGAAAGCAAGGGAGTTCAAGGCAGGGGATCTTGTATGGTTGCATTTAAGAAAAGAGAGATTTCCAGACAAGAGGAGAAACAAGCTCATGCCAAGAGCTGATGGACCATTTGAGATATTGGAGAAGATAGGCACCAATGCTTACAAGGTGGATCTACCAGGAAGCTATGGTGTACATGGTACTTTCAATGTTGGAGACCTGAGTCCTTACCATGGTGAATCAGATGATGAAGGTGAGGAAGATTTGAGGGCAAATCCTTTTCAAGAAAAGGAGGTTGCAACGGGAGTATGTGACCAAGCCAAGACACGAACCATGACACGAGCTCAAGACAAGACACAAACTCAAGACAAGACTCAACATCAAAACAACAACATACATTCAGACAACACCATGACCAGCTATGACAATTTTCTATTCAGTCCAAGCCACAACCACTTCAAGCCTGTTAAGACAACACCACCACAACCAGAACAAAGCCTAGCCATCCACTTCCCAAGACTAGGCCACAACAAAGCTCAGCCAACAGCCCAACAAACCCAACACAACAAAAACAGCCCCCAGCCAAAAACAGCCTATCACAGCCTTTCTAAACAAGGTCCATGGGGCCCCACACAATCAAACAAGCCTAACCAACCCTCAAACCTATGTCTTGGGAAGGTCCTCTACAACTTTCCCCAGGACTTCCCTCCCCAGAAACAAACACACAAAGAGTTAGCTTAGGGACAACTTCAGACTGTCCAGATTTCAGCCTTTTTGCAGTAGTTAACATGTCACTATCAAACTTTCCTTTTATGATCAAACAAACTCGAGGGCCTTTTAGAGGGACCTTTGGCATCCATCCCACTTCAGTTGAGCTCAAGAATCAAGCTCAGAAGTCCACCCCTCCACCAGTTTCAACCCCAACAAACCCATTAAGGCAGATTGTCCTATTAGAACTACTTTTCTACTTTATTGCTTTATGCTGAACAATGTAGCTGTTATTTCTGTTTCTTTTGCAAGCCAATTGTGGCCCTAGGATGTATTGAACGAATAGGATGTAATCTCCTTGCCTATATAAGGCCTTTTCCTAATGAATGAAAGACAGATTTGAAGTAAAACATAAAACTGAAACCTTGTTTCTGTTGCATCTCTTGGCTGTGTGCTTGAGACAACTTCCTTTGCTTTGTGCTTGGAAGTGAGCTTGGGTCCTTAGCTGTGTGCTGGGATCAAGGTTCAACCCTCAACCATTGGCTTTGTGCTTTGGTTAAGGTCCTATCCTTGTTCTTTAACAATCAATTCAAACAGAAACAGAGTACTTGCAAGTGTCTTAATCATAGCTCAATTTGTCATTGTTTAGTTGTCTTTTCTGAATAGTTTTAGTGCACATCGGTGGTATGAGAAATGGTGGAATACCTTTCTTCATTTTCGAGCATGTTAATTTCATCTTCAACTGGGGAGATGAGGTGTGAACAATTCAAGGTGGATTCTTCATCCATGATCATTAGAACTCCAAGAGGATTCTTAGTGTTGTTGGGTTTGCCTTTTAGAGGTATGGGTAGACGACCATCTTCAATCATTTCTTGAAGGACATGCTTCAAATTGAAGCATTTCTCTGTGTCATTCCCCTTGCCTCTATGATACCAACATTAAGCATTCTCATCCTAGAACTTACTCTTCTTTTCCGGATTAGGTGTAGGTCCTATAGGCTGGAGCTTGCCTTGTTGAGTCAATATTTTCAAGACACTAGAGTATGTGTCACCGATGTTTATGAACTTCCTTTAAGAGTTGTTCTTTCTGGGTGATTCAACCAGACTGACCTCATCGATCTTGTTAGTAGAGCCATAAGAACGACTCGTGGAGGCTTGATACCCGCGACCTACCATTTTAGACAAGAGTCCCTTTCGGATATCGTCTTCAATTCTGGTCCCTAGCACAGTTAAGTCTTTAAAAGTCCTTATGTTTTAGTATCTCAGGTTGTTTGCATAAATGGATCTTAAATTGTCCCCGAAATTTTCCACAAGAGTGGCTTCATCTAGACGTTCGACCAGTTGTGTACTAATTTTCCTCCACCTACATAGGAAGTAGGTGAAGGCTTCCTTCTCATTTTGGGTAAGAACCTCTAGAGTACGCATGTTAACATGAATCTTAGCATTGTCTGCGTATTTTTTGGTGAATTCAATTGCAACATCATCCCAAGTTGCAATCTTCTTGTGATCTAGGAAATAGAACCATTGCTTGGGAATGGTGTCGAGAGATAAAGGAAAGATGCTTAGGAACATCTCTGGTTTGATGCCATTGATAGACATATAATCCTTGAAAGCACGGATGTGGTTCAAAGGGTTCTTATGTCCTTTGAATTTTGGGATGTCAGTCATATTGAAGTTGGTTGGCAATTGGGCGTTTACAGCGTCATATTAGCGGTTATTCTCCCTATAGATGTCATCTCCCTTGAGGTACATTAGTTGCTCCTCCAAATATTGGAGTCGCTTTTCCGCTCCAGTAAGAATTGGTGTGGTATTGACTTCTAGTTGTCCCATAATGAGTGGAATGTTATCGTGTACACTAGGGTCAGGAATGTACGCAGGAGGTAGCCTAGTTTCTACGGCAACAATTCGGCTCTCAATGGCATTGAGGCGAGCATAGGCTTGATCATGACTTGTTTGGAGACGGATGAGCACGACTAGGACTTGATCATTACCATTTTGCTCGGGTTGATGAACACTTTCTTCACTAGTTCTGGGCATCTTGAAACTGAGGTAAGAGACCGAAGACGGATCAAAACACGATTGACCATTCTAGCACACTTACTCGAAAAGACTCGAATTGTGAAGTGGAGTGTGCCACTGTGTTTAAGTGAGTTTTGAAAAATAACTTGTTTTGAAATGTTTGTCCAAGACAACCATAGTGTGGTTGTAGGAGTGTTGAATCGAAGGGGAGAAATAGTTTTTACTGGACACTTGGACAGAGTTTTGACTCATTTTGCGCTACTATAGGCCACCTTTGAAAATGCTTTATAGTTTTAAAAAGGATTTTGATTTTGAAAACTTCGTCATGGTTTATTTACAAAGTGGTGATCATGTAAGGGTTATACACAATTAAACAGGCATTATAACAGCATGTTGAGTGCATTTAAAAGGGTTTTGGCTGAAAGGGTGGGTTGCCATACCAAGCAATCAAACGCAAGGTCTGTGGAGAGGTCCGCGCCAAACATGAGTAAGTCTGGTTCCTAGTCCATTACCTCGAGCAGTGAAAGCCCTTAGTGTTAACATGAGTATACACCGCGGTATGGTTGACGTCAATCGCTATCCATCCTTAGGCCCAGATAAGAGTTTGGACCGTCCAGACAGGACGAATAATCGAAAGGGTTGGGTTAGGCCTAGGAAGGCCGAGTAACACGACCTAGGAAGGTCGAGTAATGAAAATCGATAACTGTCTCATACATACTATTCCCTAAAGTTGTTCAAGTTTCACCTTGGGTACACGTAAGTGTATAACCCCCATCGGAGTCGCCAAACGTGGTACACAGCCTGGTGAGGGACCACAGGATGGAAACGAGGGACAAGCGTAGAAATACACATTTGTGGAGTCGCCACCAACTTTTGTGGGAAGTTGGAACCGTTCAAATACTTTATGCCATGTCAAGACACAAAGTAATGACATGAACACTCAGAACCCGTTACCCTTAACATTCTATGTCTAGAATGACTCTCGTGGATACCAATGAACACGGATGCTCACGGAGATCTGGAGTAAGGGGTGAGAGTACGTATTAGGAAGTTCTTTAATCGAAAACCTAATCTCGTCCGCCTCGATAGAGGCCTCTACTAATGATCAGGGAAACTCTTTTGTACTTGATATGTTGTCGATTATATGCATGCTATGCAACATCCACGTTTTAACCCTAGCATTTGAGCTTAGGCTATGTCCGTTAACATATAGTTTAGCAATCAATTATGTCGAATTAGGAATTTAGGATTGAATTACATGTGAGAAGACAATTAAATCATACAATCGTTGCAATAATTAATGACTAGATAAAATTACAAAAGAATTACAAAGATTACAACGGATCTCAGGATCTATGTCGAAAATATGCCAGAACAAAAAGATTTGAAAAAAAAAGGAAAGAATTAGATTAAAAGACGGATTAGCAATTATGTTAGGGTTAATAGTTGATTAAATACGTAATTGAGCTACGTCGAGACGACAACGGAAGACCAGAGACAGAATCCAACCCTGAACAGGCGCAGCATGTGATGCGTCCTCTGGAAGAGGCGCATCAAACCCTGCGTCTGTTCTAGAGGTGGGTTCTAGCTTTGAAGCCAGAAACGCAATCAGTTTGTATTCGTTGGTATTTACGATTAATTATCGATTTATGACTCGAGTGAAAGTGATTTAATTAAATAAATTACAAGACTAAAACTCACTAATATTGACTATTAGGGATCTAAGTCAAGGATTACATCTAAATAAAAGACTATGATAAAATACCACTTATTATTCAAAGACAAGACTAATTAAAAGAAGTTTTGAAAAGGTTTTGATATACTTCCGACATGAATCTTACATGAATTGATAAAATAAAATACGAATAAAAGATGGGATTAAACACCCTAAGACTTACATGTTTGACGTATACGAGATTTAACTAAGTTCAGGTTTTAGCGATAGCTCGACTCAAATGTAAAGAAAGTGCCTTCGTAAGAGGATTGAAGATTAATTAAATTGATTGTGTAGTTGGTCAAATTGGTTGGTCAATGCAATAACGTGATGGGTACTCAGAAGGACCTGAGCTTACGTGGCCGATTGATCAAGCACGTAGATGTCGATAGCTTAGAGCAAGGTCAAGAATGCAAAGAGAGAAAAAGTGAAGGGCCAGAACACTCGCGTGCCTTGAAAGTGAGAACGAACCTCTCCTTTTATAGGGAAAAATCCGAAGAGTTTTGGAATAACTCGAACACGGAAGGAAATCTAGAAAATAATCCGAAAACAGGCAAAACAAGCCGGGGAAGAAGCGCAGCACGCACTGCGACTCTTGGAAAAGGCGTAGCACCTGCTGTGTCATTTCTCAAGCAGTTTCTTATTTTGAAAGAAACATTTCCGTGTTTCCTATTATTGAATTGCGGTAGATTTCGAATTCCTTTTAAATAAAATACGGTTATAGTTTACCAAAAAAGCTAAGTTTTGAAATATTAAAATATTCGGAATATTCTCGAGCGTTTAGACTATGTTTTAAAAGACGGTTTATAGAAAATGAAGCGGTTTTTGACCCGGACTCCAAATAAGGTCTAATGATTTTCTAAATGACTGTATCGGCACGTAGATGACGACCAAGGGGTAGACACAAGTATTTGCGCTATCACTTGACGATAAACTTATGAACTTTTCATAAATCGTTTCGTATACCAATTATGCAGCCCAATCCGCACTGGGTGGTTGGCGGAAGGTGTAGAACTGAGGTATCTATATCTATGAGTCAATTCTTATCACTAGCGACCATTTATCTAAGTCGGTGCAGTTTCCGATTGGCTTTGGTTTTTGTCCTAGGTCGCACCGTGAAAGAAGGCCGATGGACATATTTTGGATCATGGAGATCTTCATTATACAGAGTAAATGGGTCAACATGAATTGTCCACCCACGTTGGGTATACACATCTCTGGGCCACTCGAGAAGTAGTTACTGGAAATTTGTGGCCGCACTCGGAGAAGGTCTTGTTGGAGTAAATGTCCTCAACAATAGTGCTATCACAAAATATAAATCTCGATAATAAGAATATAAAGGGATGATAAATATTATAGTCAACTGATCAACATAAATCGGTAACGATTGGCTCAATTGATTTTGACGTTACTGTCGTATAACGGTGGTGATCAGTTGATCCCTTGAGGTCACACCTAAAGGACAGATTAATTAATCCCTTAATTTGAACAAGTTTAAAGTGAGAATTATATCTTATTGTAATGTGATTAAATAAGATTCATTTTGGTAATTTAATTATTATATTACATAGAATGCATTATTGATAAGCATTTAATTAGTCACATTTTTCCTCTCGTTTTCGTCCCCATTTTGGGCCGTTTACACGGATTTGCGTGCCCTTAATCGCATTTTGCTTCCCGATTTCCCGTGGTATGAATGTCGGTCTCAATTTGCAGGAATTAAGGCGGAAACGAAGAAATCGATGCATAATGGCCTTGCATAAGTCGGGATTTGGAAATGAGAAGAAAAAGAAATGAGAAAAGAGCTATTACGTAGCGCGAGCCGGTCTACCAACCGGCGGCCGGCTACCCGGCTCAGACCACACGCCTTCAAAGGAAGGAAAAAGAGAGGAAGAAGAATTAGGCCTGGTAGCGCCGGCCGGGCACCCGGTGGCCGGCCTACCACCCGGCTCGCGCAACATTAGACAACATTCGAGAATTTTAAAGTGCTCCAGGCCAATGGGCACCCGGCGGCCAGGCACCCGGCTGGGACCCCCTTTTCTCATACTTAGAATATTTTTTGAAGACGAGAAGAAGGAAGAGTCTGATGTGCTCCAGGCCGGTCAGAGGGCCGGCGGCCGGCCAACCGGCCACGAACACAACACCGCAATTTCGCCCCCTCTTCTATTTTCTTTCCTAATTTTGAGATACCTATATATACCCTCCCCTAATTTTTGTAAGCAGCTTTTTCATCAACTCTTAGCACAAAACCCTAGAAATTTTGTAATCTCTAATACTCACTAATTACTTTCTTAATCGTTCCTTAATTAAGTTTAATTTCTCTATTCAAGTTAGTAGATCTAGTCTCTCTTAGTAGAACTATCATAGTCTTGGGTTTGTATTGAAGATTTTGGGTGAAGACATTCTCCCGATTCATTAATACAAGCATTGTTGGTATAAATTTCTCATCTTTTAGTTGTTTATGCAATTTATTTCATTTCTAGTTAATTATTTGTCATTTGATTGTTAGAATTATTCATTTCCATAGCATGATGTTCATCTCCCCATTCCTATTGTTTCGTTGTTTGATTTCCTTTAGCATGAGTGAGTAGTCTCCCTCTAGGGTTTATTGGTAGCCTAAGGGAAGATTATGTGGGATAATTGGTTGAGTGATTAGTAGGCTTGTGGTGATAATTAGAGTGTTACCCATATGCACACTAGGTGTTTGATGAATTGTGTAAACGAAAGTTGCACACTTTCTCAAGTATCGTTTGATTATCTCTTAAGCGACGGTGGTAGAGATGATTAGACTAGTGTGCATATGGGTAATTTGAGACAAATGCGATGGCTTTGTTGTAGATTATTAATTGTTGAGACATCAGCAACTAATTCTACTCAAACCTATTACCCAATTGCTAATTACTTGACTAATCCAAAAATCCCCCTAAGGCGAACCCTCTACCTTAGCTTTCCATAATTTGTTTTTACCATATCATTTTAGCAATTTCTTGCATTTAGTAGTTCATAGTTAATCCAACTCTTGTTAGGCTAGAATAGGACTCATTCAAGCTTGTAGTTGACCCCTCCATCCTTGTGGTTCGACCCCGACTTCCGCTATCACATTAGTTGGGTTTTATAAATTGTTTTTGCTTGGGCGGTACGCGACAAATCGTCCATCAAATGGCGCCGTTGCCGGGGACGGCGTAAGGAAACTCGTAGTTTGATTTGTGTCTTAGATTTAGTCAAGTTACTTATTGTTGTTTTTGTTTGTGTTTAGTTGTTAGATTATTTGTAGAGTGCCTTGCATTATTGTCTTTCCCTAGTGTGCCCAAAAACACACTAGGAGTCTAACTTGTTCTTGAGTTGCTTTGAGTGCATGCCTAAGGGTGAACGGTTGTTCTTGAGCCATCCGGAGCCCGAAAGGTTGTTTAAGTCTCTCCGAGCTAATACGCTTGCTCGGGTTAGGAATTCAACAACGGTTAGCCGTCAACAAGCCAATATTTCTACCGCTTCTACATTTACTCCAACAACCGATCACCCACAAAAAGACACCATTGAACCCACATTCGAAAACCCCTTCTACAATACACTACAAAACACCCCACCAATTTTACCACCTACAACACCTCAACAACAAAATCAACCACAAATGACTAATTTACGTGACCGTAACCGACCCAATCATGATGATATCCAATCTCCAATCAATTTTGGTGTCTTGGCCCTAAATAACTTTGAGATACACCCGGCTCAAATGAGTTCGATTGAGCGGGATAGCTTTGGAGGCCTTCCCGATGAGGATGCTCATGCTCACTTGAGGAAGTTCAAAAGTAGAGTAGCAATCATGAAGAGGAATGGTGTGCCCGAGGAAACCCTTTGTCTAATGTTGTTCCCATTTTCTCTTAAAGACCGGGCGGAGAGGTGGTTGAATAACCATGCTCCAAACACTTTTACTACTTGGGATGCCTTAGCTAAGGAGTTTCTAAGCAAGTATTACACCGCCTCAAAAATGGCAATGCTAAGAAATGAGATAACAACCTTCCAACAAGAGGATGGAGAATCCTTAGGAGAGGCATGGGATCGATTCATTAATCTACTTGCCCGTTGCCCTCATCATGGCATAGCGGATTGGTATGTCACTCAAACATTCTATCAAACTCTTCTCCCTCAAACCAAGGCTATGGTGAATGCTTCCGCGGGGGGAAGTTTTGATCATTTGAGTGATCAACAAGGGGCGGCATTGATTAAAAAAATGGTTTGAGTCGGAGTCTAGCTATGGAACTAGAGGAAATAGCTTGAGGAGGAGTTCTAAATACCCAAGTGAGAACTTTTCAAATGCGGATACCAATGCCAAGATTGATTTGCTCACACAAACGTTTACTAAGGGTTTTGCCGAGCTTCAAAAGGCTCAAAATCAAAGTCAAGGCCATCATGTGAATGAAGCTAGTGGGTCTTATGCACCTCCCATGGTGGAAGCTTGTCAAACCCCTACTTGTGAAATTTGCAATGGGTATGGACACACCTTTGAAGTTTGTGGGAATAATGTATCATATAACAATGAAGGAGGAAATGACTATCAACATGTGAATGCATTTCAAGGGGTCAACAACAACCCACGACCGTCAAGGCCTCTATTCCAAAACCAAGGTGCTTACAACCCAAACTCCAACTTTTATCATCCGGGTTTGAAAAATCACCCAAACATGAGCTACAAAAGCCAAAATGTGTTAAACCCTCAACACTCACAAGCTCAAACTTCCAACCCTCCAGGTTTTTCCCAACCTAGGGGCGGAGGTCAATTTTCAAGAGGAAACTACAATAACCAATTCAACAACTCACACCAAGGCCAAGGATCCAACCAATTCCAAAACCAAAACTTCAATGATCAAGGTTACAATAACCATGGTAACTTTCAAAACCAAGGTAATTGGAATCAAGGTCAAGGAAATTGGAACCAAAACCAAGGGAACCCAAACTTCAACAACCAAGGCCAAGGTAATTTTTACCAAGGCAACCAAAGCAATCAAGCAAGTCAAGGGTTCCCCGATTAATCTTTCTAAGGCCAAGGGTCAAATTTCAACAACAATCAAGGACCGAATTTCAATGGTCAAAGTTCAAGAGGACAACAAGGAAATTTCAACAACCAAAGAAACAACAATCAAGGTTCAAGTAGTCAAGAACATGAGCCTTCCATGAGTGATGTTTTGCAACTAGTCAAGAACATGGAGATCCCAAACAACTTGGCCTTGCAAAATGTCACCAATGCTCACAAGAAAGAGGTGAGGGAATTGGAAGCTAGGTTGGCTTCTCAAGCTTTGAAGAATCCTCAAAGGCCTCCGGGAGGTCTACTTGCTCAAGGGAAAAGCTCCAAAGATGCTTCATCAAGTCACCAAGCATGTGCGGTGACTTTGAGGAGTGGACTTGTGCTCGATAACCCCTACATGGACATGATGAATGATGAAATTCCAAATGAAGAGCATGTTGAGGAGGGTGAAGAAATCGAAGAGCCCGTTTTGACTCCCACCTTGGAGTTAAAAGATGATGGCAAAGGAAAGGGTAAGGTTGATGGGAACTCAAGCCTTAACAATCAACCAAAGGATGGGGAAGATGGGTTTGTTGAAAGCATGCCTTATGAAGAGGAGATGATCAAGGATGCCGATGATGAAGGAGTAGAGGTGCAACCAATAGCAAAAGCTAAGGTAACCAAGAAAACTCCCATTCCAAAGGTATCTTCCGATTATCCACTTGTTGTTTCCGATATCCCCTACCCCTCTAGAGCATTGAAAACTAAGGAAAACTTCAAGTTCTCCCAATTTCGAAAAATGCTTGAGGGACTTGAAGTGACCTTACCTTTCACCAAGGTTATACTAAACATGCCCACTTACTCAAAATTTCTTAAAGACATCTTGACTCACAAGAGGACTTTGGGTACCCAAGATGTTATGGTTATGGAGGCGGAGTGTAGTGCTCTCCTCATTAATCCTAACTCTTTCAAAATGCCTAAAAAGCTTGCGGACCCCGGAAGTTTCTCAATCCCTTGTGTTGTAGGGGGAGTCATAATTTCAAGGGCATTATGTGACAACGGTGCAAGTGTGAGTGTCATTCCTTTAACTATTGCTAAAAGAATTGGGCTTGATAGTTTAACCCACACTTCTATGACTCTTCAACTAGCGGATAGGTCCATTAAGCAACCTTTGGGTGTGCTTGAGGACGTACCCGTTAAGGTTGGTAAATTTTTGATTCCCACGGATTTCGTTGTCCTAGATATCCCGGAGGATAGCCACACTCCCATCATCCTCGGTAGGCCCTTTTTGGCTACCGGAGGAGTCCTCATTGATGTGAGGGAAGGGTGGGGAACGAAACCCTTGAATTTAATCTTCCTCATTTAGTGAAGGGACCAATGTTTCACAAAGCTTGCTCCGTCGAAGTCATAGAAGAAGTGGTTAAAAAGGTGCATGAAGAAGAGAAATGTGAAGAAGAAGCTCTACAAGTGGCACTCCATGATGAGGAGATGGGAGATGCCCATGAGATATATGGTGAGCTCTTGAAAAAGGTTGAGGGCCTTCTCCCTCCAAAGGTACAACTAAAGCCTCTACCTCCCTCACTTAAGTACTCCTTTTTAGGTGAGGGAGAGACTTATCCCGTTATCATCAATGCTAATTTAAGTTAGCACCAAGAATTTGAATTATTGAAAATATTGAAAACTCATAGGGGCTTACTTGGATATAGCATTGACGATATCAAAGGCTTAAGTCCTAATCTTTCCATGCATAGAATAGTCTTGGAGGAGGGTAGTAAACCTAAGGTAGATGGGCTACGTAGGTTGAACCCTAAGATGGCGGAAGTAGTGAAAAATGAGGTCATGAAGTTGCTTGAGGCCGGGATTATCTACCAAATAACCGATAGTTCATGGGTGAGTCTCGTCCATGTAGTGCCCAAGAAAGGAGGGGTAACTATGGTGGAACAAGTGGATGGGACTCTCCTCGCTTCTAGGCCCGTAACCGGGTGGAGGATGTGCATTGATTATCGCAAATTAAATACCGCCACCCTCAAAGACCACTACCCCATTCCCTTTATAGACCAAATGCTTGAAAGATTAGCCGGGCATTCTTACTATTCGTTTCTTGATGGTTATTCCGGGTTTTTCCAAATACCCATACACCCGGAAGACCAAGAGAAGACAACCTTCACTTGTCCCATTGGAGTTTATGCTTATAAGAGGATGCCCTTTGGGCTTTGTACTGCTCCGGGGACGTTCCAAAGATGTATGACGGCAATTTTTGCCGATTTTCTTGAAAAGAGTATGGAGGTCTTCATGGACGATTTTAGTGTCCATGGAGACTCATTTGATCTTGAGTTATTGAATTTGTCTAATGTTTTGAAAAGATGTGAGGAGCACAACCTCGTCCTAAATTGGGAGAAATGCCACTTTATGGTGGAGGAGGGGGTTGTGCTTGGTCACATCGTGTCTAAGAGAGGGATAGAAGTTGATATGGCTAAGGTTTCGGTGATAGAAAAATTTTCACCCCCTACAAGTATGAAGGGAGTGAGGAGTTTTCTAGGCCATGCGGGCTTTTACCGACGTTTCATCAAAGATTTCTCAAAAATTGCCAAGCCTTTAACTTCTCTTCTTCTCAAAGACACCCCATTTGTATTTGATGAATCTTGCTTGAGTGCTTTTTGTAGGTTGAAAGAGGCCCTTGTGACGGCTCCCATAATCCGCTCACCGGATTGGAGCCTTCCCTTCGAAGTTATGTGTGACGCCTCCGATTATGCGGTCGGGGCGGTACTTGGAGAAGTTGTGGACAAGAGGCACCATGTGATCTACTACACTAGCAAGACTCTAGATCAAACCCAAGTCAATTACTCAACGACAGAGAAAGAAATGTTGGCCATTGTGCATGCCGTGGAAAATTCCGGCAATACTTTGTTGGTTCTAAGGTAGTGGTTTACTCGGATCACTCCGCCTTGAGACAATTGTTGTTGAAAAAAGATGCAAAACCAAGACTCTTGAGGTGGGTTCTATTACTTCAAGAGTTCGACTTGGAGATTAGATACAAGGCGGGGGCGGAAAATGTTGTTGCCGACCACCTATCTAGGTTGACTACCGAAGATCATGGGTTGAAAGATGAGAGTGACCCAATCAATGAATGGCAAAGAGAAGATAGTTTGATGATGATTAGTGGTAAATCACCATGGTTTGCGGACTTGGCGAATTTTATTGTGAGTGGGTTCATTCCGGAGGAGCTAGATGCTAGAGCTAGAAGGAAATTGAAGCATGATTCCAAACGCTACTTTTGGAATGACCCACATCTTTTTCGCAAGTGTGGTGATGGCATGTTTAGAAGATGTTTTCCGAGGGAAGAGGGAATGGAAATAGTGGATAGGATTCACAATTCGGCCTATGGGGGCCACCTTGGTACATCTCGCACCATTGCAAAGGTGTTACAAGGTGGTTTCTTTTGGCCATCGATGTTTAAAGATATCCATTAATTTGTCAAATCTTGTGATAGATGTCAAAGAACGGGGAACATAAGCCAAAGAAATGAGATGCCCCTTAACAATATTCTTGAGATTGAGCTTTTCGATTGTTGGGGAGTTGACTTCATGGGACCATTCCCAAACTCTTGTGGGAATGAGTAAATTTTGGTGGCGGTGGACTATGTATCCAAGTGTACTGAGGCCGTGGCTACCCCAACAAACGATGCTAAAGTTGTTATCAAGCTTTTTAAAAACACTATTTTTCCAAGATTTGGGACCCCGAGAGTGGTGATTAGTGACGGGGGTTCACACTTTAGGAAGAGCACTTTCAAGATCTTGCCCTCTTCTCATGGTGTGACTCATAAGACCGCTCTTGCCTACCACCCTCAAACAAGTGGGCAAGTAGAGGTTTCAAACCGTCAAATTAAAGCCGTCTTGGAGAAGACCACAAGCAAAAGTCGAAAGGATTGGTCCCAAAAGCTCCCCGATGTGTTATGGGCTCTTAGAACCGCCTTCAAAACTCCTCTTGGCACAACCCCCTACAAGCTTGTCTATGGCAAGGCTTGTCATTTGCCGATTGAGTTGCAGCATAAGGCGTGGTGGGGCTTAAAGGAGATAAACTTTGACATCGACATGGCCGGAGAGAGGCGTTTTCTCCAAATGAGTGAACTTGAGGAGTTAAGACTTGATGCCTACGAAAGCTCAAAGATTTATAAAGATCAAACGAAGAAATGGCATGACGCCAAGTTGGTGGATAAAGATATAAGCGTGGGTGACCAAGTCTTACTCTACAATTCTAGGGTCAAATTGTTTGCCGGGAAGCTAAGGTCAAGATGGTCGGGGCCCTTCAAGGTAATTGACATATCGCCTCAAGGCGCATTCGAGCTTTGGAGTGAAGAGGGTGGCAACTTCAAGGTAAATGGCCATAGAGTTAAGAGATACTATGATGGAGATGAGAAAGGCACAGTTGAAGTACTCTTTCTTGGGGATCCACTTCCCGAGGAAGAGTCTTGTTTGTAAGTTCTTATACTTTGATAGGTTTGGTGGAGTTCCTCAACAACCATTAATTTTTGTATATAACATGCATTTTAGGAGTAGTTGTGAAGATTTGAGATTGCATACTCGGGTGTCCTGGTCTTTGGAAGAAGTCTTTAGTAGGATTGAAACAATTTTAGTCGGGTTTGGTTCGAAACCGTGTCATTGGGGAAGTGTTGATTAAGTCAAGATTGTTGGTGACTTAGGGAATTTTTTCTTGTGAACTTAAAGGCGAAGAGAAGAGGGAAGAGTGCTCCAGGCCGAGTACCCGGCAGCCGGTGCACTGACCGGCCCAGAGCACTCCAGAATCTAACTTTTGCAAATTGAAGAATCGAAGAGCAGGTGCTCTAGGCCGGGCAGCCGGCGGCCGGTGTGCCGACCGGCCCAGAGCACATAATCATAGAAGAAGTAGAATTTTGGAAATTTTGAGCTGTGTTCTAGGTCGGGGAGCTGGCGGCCGGTGTGCCGACCGGCCTGGAACACATAATCATAGAAAAAATTGAAGTTGGAATTTTGAACTGGGTTCCTAGCCGGGAAAACGGCGGCCGGTGGCCAGACCGGCTGGGAGCATCTGGGTATTGAAAAAAGTCGAAGGCAAAAAAATCGAATAATTTTGTTCTTGTGTTCCAGGCCGGGCACCCGGCGGCCGGTGCCTAGCGCGGCCCAGAACACATCAGTGAGCTAAAATCAATCCGTCGCTCCTCTTTTTTCTTCATTCTTCTACAATTTCTTTCTTTCTTTCTTCTTCTTCCTTCAATAAAACCCACAAAAACTCCTCAAAAACCACCACAATCTCCACCAAGCCACCATTAAACCTCACTAATAACCCACTACACTCCACAAAATCTTGCCACATATCAAAACCCTTAATTTTTTCCCAAATTTTCTCCAATTTGAATTGACTTTCACTCAAATTCACCATGGCTCAACAACAGCCTAGAAAAAGAACTCGGGCTCAACTTGAGGCGGAATTGGAAGCACGACTCCAACAAGTGGTTGAGGTAATGGGTCCGGATGACGACATTCCGGATGTGGTCTTCAATAGGGACATTGCTAGAGGTAAGTTTTAATGTTTCAAACGCCGTAACCTTCCCCATTCCCGATTCATTTGTAGGAATTCTATGCGAAATTTCGGCCTTGATACCGTGACCTTAGAACTTTTTAAAGGTTTGGGGATGGGGGAGCTTTATGGCCAGCATTTCCGTACTTACCCCCGTCTTACATGGGAATTTTTGAGTTCTTTTAGTCATGAGAAGGACCGCAATACGGGCATGGTTAAGATGGTTACTTTTCGCCTGCTCAATACTGCTTATAACCTCCCATTGGAAACATTTTGTAAGGTTTTGGGTGTCAAGTTTCAGAAAACTTATAAGGTCCCAGAAAATTTTAACTTGAATGATGTGTGGACCGCAATTTCGGGGATGGAATTTGAGAAGGGGGCTAAGAAGCCCGCAAATGCTTGCCACAATGCTCCTATTCGGATATGGCATAGATTCATGGGTTGGACCTTGTTTGGGAGGGAAGAGTGTCACAACTTCCGGGCCGATGAGCTCTCTATTTTAGCGGCTTACTTGTTCCAAAAGCCGATTAAATTTGGGGTAAACATTGGTCACCACGTTGCTCTTCACTTTCAAAAATTGTCTAATGATCCTTTTAGCCCTACCGGGATTCATATTGGGGAAATTGTTACAAAAATAGCCAATGCTCTTTGCAAGAATGCATTTGATGAGAGAAATTTGAGGTGTTTGAAGGGTAATTCTTTATTGAGGGAGGAGTATATAACAACAAAGCTTGAGTGGGTTGTGAGGTGGGTTGAAGACGGGAAATTGTATTGGAGGGTCCGAGGGAGCAACTCCATTCCCCTCCCAAACAGTGCGGCTATGAGGGTTGTTCCCGATAGTGAGCATTATCTCCTCCCCTTGGAGGAAGAGAACCCTCAGCAGCCACTTGAAGAGAACTCGCAAGACCAATTAGCTCCAATCACCGCTTTTAGGCGAGATCCAACTGTCCCCGTCACCACCTATAGGAGAGAACAACAAGGCCCCACTCCTACTACCTTGCCTTATGTGAACCCCTCTTTCATTCATCATCAACAATGGCGTCCTTAACCTCATTCTTCCCAACCCGAGGCATCCCCTTCTACCACTCCTAGCTACCCACCTTTAGATCCTTCTTTGATTAAATTCATGGCCGATATGACTTTGGCCTCCGAGGCGGCGGCTAGGGATATAGAGACGGCAGCTAAAGAGAGAGAGGAGGAAGCTAGGGAGAGAGCGTTTTTGTCCCAAAGGATGGATAGGATGTACTATGACTTGGCTCTTGGCCAATACCCTTCCTATAATAATTGGTGTAGGGAGGGGTATAGGGAGCTCACTGGCCCGCAGCCATCCTATTTCATGTGGCCCGAGGGTGGGTATGATCAGGGTTCGAGGGTGTTTGGGGACTTCAATGTCCATCATGATTACTATTCTTCGCCGGTTTTTGCTCAACCAGCAGTTGATGAGGAGAAGGCGGATCCCGAGACAGCGGCCCAAAATGCCGAGTGGTTCGATAGGATGGGTCCTAGGTTTGAGATTTTGGATGGTACCGGCTCTGGATCGGGAGCCGGGGGTGTAGATGAGTCTTATGCAGCGACCGGAAGCGGCCATATTGATGCTACATCCACTGATTTTAGTGGATTCTCCTGAGACGGGACACCCATGAGTATGATCCCTTTAATCCAAATCTTCACCATATTTATATTTTTGTATGCATTTAGATACTTGTAATATATTTTAGTTTAGTTATCCATTTAGTTGCATTCATTTAGACTTGCATTAGAATTTAATTTTGTAAAATATCGTCACATTTTAAGTCTTGCATCCATATAGTGTAGTTTGCATTGTATTTCTTTTGAGCATTTAGACTAGAATCATGCATTTGCATTTTATTCGAAAACCCACAAAAAAAAAATTGAAAACTTTCCAAAATACCAAAATCGGTGCATAAAGGCCTTGCATGAGTCGGGATTTGGAAATGAGAAGAAAAAGAAATGAGAAGAGAGCTATTACGTAGCGCGAGCCGGTCTACCAACCGGTGGTCGGCTACCCGGCTCAGACCACACGCCCAAAAAGGAAGGAAAAAGAGAGGAAGAAGAATAAGGCCAGGTAGCGCCGGCCGGGTACCCGGTGGCCGACCTACCACCCGGCTCGCGCAACATCAGACAACATTCGAGAATTTTAAAGTGCTCCAGGCCGGTGGGCACCCAGCGGCCGGGCACCCGGCTGGGACCCCCTTTTCTCATACTTAGAATATTTTTTGAAGACGAGAAGAAGGAAGAGTCTGATTTTCTTCTATTTTCTTTCCTAATTTTGAGATACCTATATATACCCTCCCCCTAATTTTTGTAAGCAGCTTTTTCATCAACTCTTAGCACAAAACCCTAGAAATTTTGTAATCTCTAATACTCACTAATTACTCTCTTAATCGTTCCTTAATTAAGTTTAATTTCTCAATTCAAGTTAGTAGATCTAGTCTCTCTTAGTAGAACTATCATAGTCTTGGGTTTGTATTGAAGATTTTGGGTGAAGACATTCTCCCGATTCATTAATACAAGCATTGTTGGTATAAATTTCTCATCTTTTAGTTGTTTATGCAATTTATTTCATTTCTAGTTAATTATTTGTCATTTGATTGTTAGAATTATTCATTTCCATAGCATGATGTTCATCTCCCCATTCCTATTGTTTCGTTGTTTGATTTCCTTTAGCATGAGTGAGTAGTCTCCCTCAAGGGTTTAGGGGGAGCCTAAGGGAAGATTATGTGGGATAATTGGTTGAGTGATTAGTAGGCTTGTGGTGATAATTAGAGTGTTACCCATATGCACACTAGGTGTTTGATGAATTGTGTAAACGAAAGTTGCACACTTTCTCAAGTATCGTTTGATTATCTCTTAAGCGACGGTGTTAGAGATGATTAGACTAGTGTGCATATGGGTAATTTGAGACAAATGCGATGGCTTTGTTGAAGATTATTAATTGTTGAGACATTAGCAATTAATTCTACTCAAACCTATTACCCAATTGTTAATTACTTGACTAACCCATAAATCCCCCTAAGGGGAACCCTCTACCTTAGCTTTCCATAATTTGTTTTTACCATATCATTTTTGCAATTTCTTGCATTTAGTAGTTCATAGTTAATCCAACTCTTGTTAGGCTAGAATAGGACTCATACAAGCTTGTAGTTGTCCCCTCCATCCTTGTGGTTCGATCCCGACTTCCGCTATCGCATTAGTTGGGTTTTATAAATTGTTTTTGCTTGGGCGGTATGCGACAAATCATCCATCAATTATGTTTATGAAACATTTGAGATAAGTTAAATTGGTCGATTATAATTACAAACTGTTGTAGATTTTATTAACCAAATATGAGATGACCCATTTTATTCACATGTAATTATAAAATGTGACTTAAAATGTTAAGTCTAATTTTTTTGTTATGAAATTGAATTTAAATTAGTTAAATGTACATTTATAAGCCTAATTACCTTTTACATGTCACATGTCACATATGTGACAAATGACAAATTAAAAAAATAAAATGGACATCCTTTTAAGTTGGAAAACCGGTTTTGGGAGCTTCAAGGGTAGGTTTTAGGCTTGATTAGGTGTTCTAATTGAGAATTTATTCACATGATTACCTAGCCTATTTCTATGCCTAATCTATTGTCTTGTGAAGACAAAAAGCAAAAGGAAAACCCTTCCCCATGCATATTGTGGCCGGTTGGCTCATGCACAAAGAAGAGGAATGTTTGTTAGATTTAATCCAATTAAAGGCCAATAACTTCATACTAAATTACTCGGTAAATACAAGATGCGGAAGCGTACGTTATTACATAACGAAAGGTTGGGATGAACCGCCTGAAGGCACGGTCTTCGGGATTAGGTCTTCTAGTAGACACACATACCATAGGGATCTCTCTACTCAAGGGAGACGTAGGAGAATAGGTTATTGTGTGCTACCAGGGACCATAACCCAGGTGACTTTATATAGTCTCCTTAGTCTAATGCGCCCATCATGCATTAGAAAACCTAATGTGTATCTACACTAGTAAATAGTCCGGCCCATACTTTTTAAGACGTATAATAATAAGCCCATATCTTATACACCGTAGTGGATCACTTTATATTTGTCCGTAACTTAATAGATAGCGTATAAATACAATTATGACTGTATTAATAATTTGTCCACAAATATTATTGTATTAGGCCCATATTTCTTACAATCTCTCACTTGGGCCAAATACATTCATATATTGTGACACCTGATAATTGTATTTACAATAACCTTATGAGCTCAAAAAGTGCTATCAACAAACTAACCGTCTTAAACAATTCGGTCCATCAATTATACCAACATAGGATCAAAGCGGCCTTTGCTACAGTTTATCGAAGCAGGACCCTCAATGGTCACATATGCTAACATAACCAACGACATGAATCGAGCATGGGAGTGTAGCATGGAAATAGCATCCGAATGTGATCCTTATATGCATATTTCCAACTGGTCCACCTTAGTGAGATCAACCAAAATTCAGACAGAGTGAAACTGAAAACCGAAAACCTTATTTCTGCAGAACTTAACATCCATAATCTTTAATGTGTCTAACATGACAAACTCCCACTTAAACGAAATTTCCTTAAAACTGAAACACCCATTTGAGCAATGAGCTCAAGAAAGACCGTGGGTGGTAATTCCTTAATAAGCGGATCCCCAAAATGGAGTTTGTATCAACATGTATAATTGACACCTTTTCACTCTGAATTGATTCTTAAACAATACATCACTTTGTAATGTCATTAGAAACTATAACTATCACATTTGTCACAAATTACTTAAGTGGTCTTTCAATACCGTACTGAATTTGCAGCCTAGTGACAAATGTTCATAATCAACTAGGAGTCGAAATACTGAATGATCTCAACCTGAATCGATCTCCTATAAGTAATGTTTTGTTCCAAATGTAATGACAAACAATACGTTTGGCTGCCCTTAGTGGATCCAAGATCCTAATCTGTATTGCCTTAATATCTGTCAAGCTGTAGAATGTATGCATAATATCCAAACACATACAAACTAAGAAAATAACACATTACTTAAACACGTGAAATAAGACCTGAAACACGTGAATTTAAGCATTACCGTATATGATGAATATTTTCTTTAGGGCGTTAATGAGACAAAATTTGTCTCCTTTACTGAAAGGGTATTAACAAGAAATATAAACTAACTCCCACTGAATCTTGAGTATATACAATCATCAACCACATTCATCAAATATCAAATAAGATGACAGCCTGGCAGATTTGTATTCTTTATGACAGAAAACCTTATGTGAGTTTTATTGAATGAATTACCTTAATTTTCAAAACATCTACTTTGAATATATTGAATCAATGTTTTTTGTCACTGCACTGAATAGTTTTATCAATGTCACCTTTGAGAAACAAATCTTTAACATTTCCTTACCATTTATTAAATAAATGGTTTCATCCGAATTGAGAATGTAACTGAATATTGCAGATATAATAACCATATATGTCAAAATTGAATGAGCAAAACAATGTCCTTATATTTGAATAAATTCAAACAATTAAAGTGTCTTTGTAAATTTATTCTTTAGTCGTTAGACATAAATAATAACTATGCATTGACACTACTCTTAATAATTGTAATCAAATATTGACGATAAACTCACGTCAAACACTAAGCCTTCCTTTGGGCCGACTTAGTATTCACATGAAGATCCAAATAATCGTCACATATTTATTACCCAACGTGTATAAGCAATTCGGCCAAATAATGGCCTTTTTTTGGGCCGACCATCATTCGCATAAACTACACACAACTAAACCAAAAGTTGAATTTATTCATCATAAAAACTTTATGGGCATAATCCTTATGAGTGTCATGAACATAATGACACTCCCTTAACTTGATTTTCAGATTCAATATTGGCATCCCCATCATCACAAGATACCTAGCACAACATCTAACCCCATCTTTGGACAAGATTTAGACTTGTAAGTGGTACTCTTGGCGTAGTAATCAAATACTAACAGTAAAAATCATGTCAAATATCAAGCCTTCCTTTGGGCCGACTTGACACTCACATGAAAAACTGAATAACTGTTACATATTTATTACCACAAGTGTAATTGAATCTCTACCAAGTAATGGACTTCCTTTGGGCCGACCACTACCCGCATGAAATCCAAGCACACACAATTGTCTTGATATTTAAAATTATTTAATCTACACAACAGAGGTCACTTTGGCGACTTACTATTTCAATCAAATTACCCAAAATACTAGACATCTCATAAAATTGAATAGCCAATATAAATGAATCTGAAAATTAGTCATTTAAATGACAAGTGACTAAAACCATTTAGTAATAGTTGTCAAACAACCACACATACATTACCTTATTTATCACTTGTCAAACTACAAATACAAAGAAAAGAAACAAAGTTGATCACAATATGACATATAGACCCACAACAAGTTAATAAGACTCAATTATCCGAAGGCGTGTCACACGATATGTCATATTTATAACAGATCAACCAACCATATATATTGATACATCCAATAATATCTTGCATCAAGTTAACTAAACCAAACCTCAATATATAAATAGGCCCAAATTAAATATGCATATACTAGCATATAAATAAAACATGAAACCCATTTAACAACAATAAGTTTCCATAGCCATCCATAACCTTATAGTCTAGTGCCATTAACTTTAATAATCAACGATGGTCAAGACAATCTATCCACATGGCCAAAAACAAATAGCTCATAATCTCACATCTTAGTATGCCAAATAAACCAAAGAGCACCACAATTAATTATGAAGTACATAATTTTGAAATAAATTAATCATAAAGGCATAAAATTTGGTGATAGACTTAATCAGTCATGTGCTTCACATCAAACAAAATTTACTTCTATTCAAAATATGGGATAAACACATGAACAATCAGAACACCAATACACCATAAAGCCTAACTTGGAACGGATACTTTGTGGAAGGCGGCAGACCAATTCAAGGATTAACAAGAAACATACCATTCTTATCAAACTTAATTCAAACAGCATGAATGATGCATATTAACGAAGAGCATATATATCATAAATGACTTAATTATCGTAAAGCACGACGACAAACCGAAGAGCATTAAACAACAAATAAGAATACCGTATAACTGTAATCAGTCCCAAATAATTTAATATGAAGGTGGCTCTGATACCACTTGTTAGATTTAATCCAATTAAAGGCCAATAACTTCATACTAAATTACTCGATAAATACCAGATGCGGAAGCGTACCTTATTACATGACAAAAGGTTTGGATGAACCGCCTGAAGGGACGGTCTTCGCGATTAGGTCTTCTAATAGACACACATACCATAGGGATCTCTCTACTGATGGGAGACGGAGGAGATTAGGTTATTGTGTGCTACCAGGGACTATAACCCAGGTGACTTTATATAGTCTCCTTAGTCTAATACGCCCATCATGCATTAGAAAACCTAATGGGTATCTACACTAGTAAATAGTCTGTCCCATACTTTTTAAGACGTATAATAATAAGCCCATATCTTATACACCGTAGTGGATCACTTTATATTTGGGCGTAACTTAATAGATAGCGTATAAATACAATTATGACTGTATTAATAATTTGTCCACATATATTATTGTATTAGGCCCATATTTCTTACAATTTTTCCTTCTTATACACTCAATATCCTCTCATAAGGTGTAGCAAAAACTTATCTCTCAAAAACTCTTCCTTCTCTCTAAGAAAAACTTGAAGAAGTTTTCCTAAATCTAGAGTTCATTATTTCTAATAATATTACTAAGGTAGCTAGTAATAAGAGTTATTAGAAAATATATTTTTAAGGGCTACTTTTATATTACTAGTGTAGTAATATTTGTGATTTTTGGGTATTGTCTTGGTGCAACAAAAGGAGAGTTCTTAGACTAAGAACTTGGAGATTCATTCCAAATATTTTAAGCTTAAGAACAAGATAAGGAAGGTCTCCTAATCTTGTGCCCAAAATCCTTGAAATCAATGTAAGGAAATGGTTTCTTATTATCTTTGTTTTTAAATGTTATGCATGCATAAGATCTATTTAGTTTAAGAGTAAAATAAATATATAATGATATTAGAAATGTCTAATATTGAGTTTAAGAAACCTACAAGCGGTATCAACAGCCTTGGTTGTTGCATGCATAATAGATTTATAGTTTTTTTGAGTTATTGTAACTTAAAGAAAACTAGTAATTTGTTTTTATAAGATAAAATCACAAAGTTATTTGCATGTCAATATATTCTGGTCCTAATATGATTTTAGGTCATTTTGATGATTTATGGAAATTTATAGTGCTCAAATATTATTTTTAGTGTTTTTATTACATTTTAATGAGTAAAATGATGTTTAAAATGCTAAAACTAGTTAGACGTATCTTCTGACCTTGAAATTTTTACACAATACCACACATGCATTTTACTTACTGTATGTAGACTTTAGTTTGAAATGGACATATTTCGTATTATTTATGATTTTTATATGATAAAATGGAATAAATAAAGGTCTAATGGTTTAAAATACTTTCGATTTGAATCTAATCATAAAAGTTTAGTATGTTGTCACATGCATGGTTTCCTCTTAGACTGCAAAATTTGAGACTAATGTGATTTGTCTAGCATGATTTATGAATTTTTAATGTAAAAATGGCATAAATAGTGACTTATTTAGAAAATATAGCTAAATTAAATTTCATGACAAGAGAAAACTATTCCTGGTTGAATAAATGTTTCAAATTTCAGATCTGAAGTTGAAAATTTAATATGATTAATTTTTCCATGCTTTATGTATTTTATTTGATAAAACCGATAAAGCGCAAGCAATTTTTCTCAAAATCGATTCAAAATTTTTAACCATGATTTTTGACATTATGAGTGTCATGGAAATGTTCCGTAATGTTAAAAAATTTAAAATTCAAATTTTGAAATTATTGTAATTAAATTTGGATTTATTTGATTAAAATATGACTTTAAAGTCTAATTATGAGTAATTAAATAACAACAAGTTGAATTATTGTCAAAAACTGAGTAATGACTAATTTTTGAGGCCTAAATGAGTTGGGATAATTAACTTGGACTTAAATATGATTTAAGTATTGTTTTGTTATTTTAAAGTGTTATTATCACGCATTTCCGTAAAACCGGGTTATATTCGATATAAACCGTTAAATAGAGCGATTTGGCATTTAACATGATTATGTTTTATACATATTATAATGCTGCATTTTTATTTATGAATGTCGTATTTTCAATTTATGAATGTCATATTTTGGTTTATGTAATTTGGAATTATGTAATTTTATCTTAGTATGGCCTTAGTTTTAATCGATATTGTTCGAAATGTAAGGGAATATTGATTCGGTTGTAATTTAATGTGATCTTGAATCACTTTTATTGTATTATTTTATTTTTACAAATGTATAATAGGAAATTATTGTAATTTTATTATATATTTTGTAACTTGTTGTAAAACCGGAGTTTCCCATAGATGGTGCCATTCGGAAAGGAGTTCCGAGAGAGATACGGTGACCTTGGGAGGCGTGCTTATGAAGTTCAAGGGACCAAAGGAGTTGGTTTCCGAATTTGTAATAGATTATATGATATTCTATTGTAGGAAAAGGCCATACTAGGAGTTTTATTTTATGCTTGCATTTTATTTAATATGTTTGCATGCATTGCCAAATCGCTATAACATGACATGCATAATTTTTCGAGCATTCGACCGTGTCAATTAAAATTATCGTTAATTCATCGATTTAGTTCACTTAAACGAGATAGATAATAAATTGACATGACCTCTCATAATAAATAATTGAGATCAAGCCTTACCAAATGTAGAACCCATGAATCCCAATTTCGCAAGGAAGTAGGCTCGGCTCACCGGGGTGCTAAACTTGTTACTTTGGGTAAGTGGGGTAATAAATGTTATTATTTCGAAATTTGGATTGAGCTCAACGGAAGTATTCGCGACCGTAGCCGCATGTGTTCCGGGCTTAAGATAAATATTAAAGTAATATTATCGACCGAGAATTCTAATGTAGAATCGATTAAAGAGTTAATCCACCGAGTTATGTTAATGAGGGATGAATCGGCTTACCGTGCCCAAGTTGATATGGATTTGGATCTCGGAATCATTTATAATAGTTGGGTAGAGGTCACTATTTAAATGTTAAAACTTGTTTAAAATGTTTACAAGTATTTAAAATGATAAATGTTGACATTTCCTTTATGTCTAAATTTTTGTAGTCAATATTTTTATTCGCAATGGCAACTCCAAACACCAACGCTCCAACTCTCACAAACGTTTCATGGCTTCGATCCTTCATGGATCGATGCAAGTTAGAAAAGAATGGTGCAAATTTTGCCGATTGGGATGCGCAACTCCGCTTGGCCGCGAAAGGTGACGACAAGCTTCGTTACCTTACCGAAGCCTCTCCCGAAACACCTAATGAAAGGTCAACCGCCGTCGCAAGGCGAGCCTATGAGGCTTACCAAAAGGAAGCCGCCGCGATCAAAAATGTTTTGATCTTCTCTATGGAGGCCGATCTCTAAAGGAGTGCCATAAAGATGAGCACGGCCTATGAGATCTATGCCAAACTTGTGACCATGTTTTCACAAGCTCCTAGAATCATTCAATATGAAACGGCATCCGCGTTTTTCGACATGAATCTTAAAGAGGGCCAAAAGGTTAGCCCTCATGTGCTCAAGTTGATTGAGCATGTCGAGACTCTTAAAGTGCAAGGGGTTGACATTCCCGAACAACTCGTAATTGACCGTGTACTACATTCCTTGGGGAGAATCAAGGCATATGTGCAGTTTAGGGTAAACTACAATATGCAAAATATGCAAACCTCTCTTCACGAGTTGCACAAGATGCTTGTGCAAGCGGAGAGAGACATGGGGCTAAATGTTAGCACCACCAAGGATGTACTTCACATCAATAACAATAGCAAGGGGAAGTTCAAAATGGGTGCAAGCAAGGGAAAGAAGCCCTCCACCTATAAAGACAAAGGAAAAGCTATTGAGAATAGCTCACCCAAGCCTAAGAAAGGTACCTCATACGAGGATAAGTGTCATTATTGTAATGGCATAGGGCATTGGAAGAGGAATTGCCCAAAGTATCTAGGAGATATCAAAGCCGGAAAAATTGTTTCCGTTGGAAAATTTTCATCCCTATCTTTTATGTTATGATCTCAACTTTGGTATATAGATACAAGTTGTGATTCTTATCCTTTTTAATTGTAATTAGGGCACCCAAACAAGGACAAGGGCAAGGACAAGCAAGCCTAAAGATTTTTTTCAAAGGGAAGCTAAAGTAGCCACCCTTGGATGAAGACATAAGGGAGCTTGGACTTATTTTGTGTTGTCTTCTTTATTGGGTTTTATTTTGTGACGTTGTTTTAGAAACTCTTTATTTCCTTGTTTGACAATGGAAATTTGTTTATTTCCTTTTACTAACATTTGGTTGTAATTGGATATAAGTGACTTGGTTTTCAACCCAAGTCACTCGGTTTATGGAAACTTTTTTCATTCTAAAACTTGTCATTATACTCTACTTGAACTAATAACATAAATTATATCGACTCATATTGATCATGTAAATATTATGATGATGGGATCATTATAATAAAAGGCTAAGAATACGATTCTCACTTTGGAAGATCAATTGCCAAGTCGAAATTGAGTTATTGAACTCAAAATAGGTAATCTACCAAACCAATTGGCCACACCACTTATAAAGATTGTAATTGACATGAATATGAGTACACCTCTTTAGCTTATAGAACTAGTCTATATTGAAGGTAAGATTCGATGTCTTTACGATAAAATCTTTAGTAGATCACTTAAGGTCATGTTGTGATACTTCTATCTCCCTCAAGAGTATGAGTACAAAATTGTTTGTGGCTCATAAGGCTATCTTTAAAGAAAATTGTGACAACCCTCGCGAATGCGGAAATAAAACATACAAGCATGTGAATTAATTAGCGGAAATACGGTATTTTAAAAACCTTTATACATGCAAGATATAAAATACGAGGTATGTCAAATATTACAAACCAAAGTACGAAATAAACTACAACAGGAGACGAAGTCTCTCCAAATGTTAACAAAGTAAAAGTGTTTAGCAAACAAGCTAAAATCGTGTAGAGGTGTTTCCTCCAGGGACTACGCCTGCTAGCTCACACCTGAACCCAAAATATCATAGCAAAATGCCATCCAAATCAAGCAACCTGTTCATCCATGAAAAACATGAACGCCACAGTCAGTAGGGAGTAACTCCGGGTTCTCCAAGCCATATCACATTAAACGTACATAAAAGGAAATACAAAAGTAGAAGCATGCATATATAGATATACATGTGAGATACGATAAGGATAGATAGGCAATTCAATATATAATGATAAGAGCATATGTAATACAAATCCGAATCCATCATGTTATACAAAGACTCGGAGGAGACACTCTTAGGCAACCGAATACGCTCACTAGGGCTTGCATCTCACCGTTAGCGGTATAAGTTTGATAAGATTGAGACTCGACAAACAAACCATGCCAAGTCATGGTATGACCATGAATAATCAATCATGTAATCACCCATCCACACATAACATTACAATGACGACCTCTCTCACGGTAAATGAAACGCACTAGCACCGTGTACATGGCAAGTATGAATAACAGGCATCCACGGGAGAAAAACATTCCCTGAACGCATACACGATTCAATCCATTTCGTATATGTAGACTAATTTCCTCCTGGTAGGACGACGATAATAATACGGTTCCTAATCTAAATCTGGCCAGACTCTCGGAATAACCATTTTCCGATTCGACATGCGATGACATTTAAGACTCGGTCAATCAATGACGCCGAGTACCCCAAATTCGGTAGATAATTCACGAAAGACGCGGAAAAGAGCTCGAGCCACATAACAAGCGGTACGCTACATTCAAATAACACCACCTCGCAAGTACACAACATTTGACGACCGGGACGATCAACGCAAAGCGTTCGCCTCCCAACAACGTCGTCGTATGCCCACTAACACATGCAATTAAGCAGTAGGATAACTCCCCGTTCCGACATTCCAGTCTTACGAACGTGGAGGTAGCCAAGGGAATGAGAATACAAAGCACATAACAAAATAGTGCTTAAACCGTAACCTTTGTAAAAACCGACTCAAAGTGGGACATATGAAAAACCGTCACCAAGCATGATAGTAGGGCATTATATAAACTTAACTATGATAAAAATGAATCAATACATGATGCATAAGCATTAGAACAAGTTTATGAAGCATAATGAATAAAAACATAGATCACCTCTCCAAAACAACGTTGTTTGGAAACCAACTAAAACAACGGTCCACTTCAAACGGTCATAACTAGAGTTCTAGACATGTAAATGCAGATATTCCAAATGGAGGTCATAGCTTATCCTCTTACGGTTCCAACGGGATGTCACAAGCCCAAAACAAGCATGTAACAAAGGAGATATGATCATTTTAGGAAAAGGGGTCAGTGCAGTGAAACTGCACAAGTCACGACCGTGACTTGTATTTCACGCCCGTGAAACTCTCTGTTACGCAAGGGTATATGGTCAGCCACTATTTCACGCTCGTGACATGAGTTTCACGACCGTGACTTGGTTCAAGACAACTCCATTTTGTTCTAAACTCAACCATCATCAACTATTATCATAAATCATCAATTCTCATATAAATTATCAACTAACAACAACTATCATCAACAACCCAACTCCTATGATTAATAATCTTATTCTAAATACGATTACTAACATAGAAAATACATTAAAAACACGTAAATGATATCGAGTAACCCTTCACCGTTACCTTTTCGCGTCTTTAATCGATTTCTAGAAAGTCTCCACCTACAATTAGATAACAAAAGATGAATATCATTCACCTTGAGAAAGACGGAAATTTAAAAAGAGAGAAAGACGGTAACTTTATTACCCATACGGATAGAGGAAGATGATAGGGGAAGAATAAGACGACCTTACGTGAATTTGAGCGAGAAACGAATGAGTTATGACGAATCTAAGCTTGGAAAGATTATGGAAGATTGGGTTTTGGGTTTCTTAGAGAAGAGAGAAGTGTTTGAGTTGTGTGAGTTAGGTTAGGGTTAGGAAGGAGTATATGAAAGGTGAGTGGAAAAAGTAAAGAAAAGTCAAAGACGGCTTAAGACGGGATTCACTTGAAATCTCGCGAAAACTCCAAATACGAACTCGGAAATTCTAAATTCGACTCCGAAAATTAAATTCTAAACTAAAACTAAATTTCGCTGAAAAGTATCCGTAAAATATTTTTACTATAAAAATAGGGTACATTTGCGGGTGTTACAGTAGAACCGACTCACAGGGGGACATATCAAAAACCGTCACGAAACATGCGATATAAGCGAGTGGGATATCATATATTCTAAACATGAATATTTAATGCTATTACGTAAATTTTTACAATAAACAAACCATACAAACTATTATAAGTGAGAGCATAAGGAAAGAAAAGGGAAAGGAACTCAAGGGGGCCAGCCGGTCAATGGGACCAGCCGCCGACTACCCGGCTGGAAATACAGCAACAATCAAACAATACCAAAAATACAAGGATGTCCCAGCCGGTCAAGGGGACCGGCCGCCGGCTACCCGGCTGGGAACACATGCCAATTGAGAAAAAGAGAAAAGAGAGGGGCGTGTCCCAGCCGGTCAGCTGACCGGCAGCCGGTCGGCCGGCTGAGACTTACACAATACCCAAAAATTCTCGAAAATGTTATTTCACTTCAGCCGCACTCCCAGCCGGTCGGCTGACCGGCGGCCGGTCGGCCGGCTGGGACCTACAACGCACGAAACTCAACCCCAACAACAAACAACACAAATTCTTTCAACACTCATCCAATTCCAACCATATTTACTAACATCAAAACACATTAAGTGCCTAATAATTGTCACTAGACATTTAGTAAACATCAATTAAAGCATTAAAACACGTATTGATATTGAGTAACCCTTCACCGTTACCTTTGTGCGTCTTCAATCGTCTTCTAGGTCCTCCTCCACGAGGTAGTAATCCTTGTCGGGGTCTTGATGGTCTCCACCTATGCCAAGACACCAAAACATGAATACAATTCACCTTTGAGAAAGACGGAAAAATTGAAAATGAGAAAGACGGTAATTTTATGACCACACAAGGTAGAATGATAAGAGGGGAAAGTTATGATGAAAATCAAGAAATTTGGGTGAGGAATGGATGGGTTGAGTGAAGCTTGAGTTGAATAAAAATGGTGTAATGTCTGCTACTCTTCAATCCTTTCCCCTTTTTGGTCCATTTTGCTCGTTGGACGTACCTCTTAGTATCGCGATTTGTGATTTCGATGTTCGAGTCGCTCTATGTACGTCTAATGTCTTCTTATTTTGATTTTATCTTTGAGAAAACCTTCAAATCCCCATATCGTAATTTTAATTTAACTTTTTAAAGAAGTCTAAAGATGGATTTTGTACCCTCGTTTTGGAGAAAATAGATTTCTTTTGCTTTTATACTTGGATTATGCGTTGGTTGGATGTTTGGACTTGTTATTAGAGACGTCTGGTGACTAGTCCTACACTTACTAACACTTGTCTGATTTTTGATTTCACTATTTCGACATTGATTTGATTTTTGATAGCTAGAGTTCTCGTTCGCGACGGGCACTCTTGTGATTCGTAAATAAAGTTTCGCACTTATGAAAAATCTCCTTAAACCGTTTTCGAGAAGAACCTCGTTTCATAAATTTTCCCCTTATAAAAGTTCTCGTATTAATTTTGAAAACCGATTCTTGTCCTTGATACTTTTGTTTTCTACACACAAGTTTCGAGGACGAAACTTTTTAAAAGGTGGGGTGATTGTAACACCCGCAAATGTACCCTATTTTTATAGTAAAAATATTATACGGATACTTTTCAGCGAATTTTAGTTTTAGTCTATAATTTAATTTCCCGTGTCTATTTTAGAAAATCCGAGTTCGTTTTCGGACTTTACGCGAGATTCCGAGTAAGTTACGTCTTAAGACGCTTATGGGCTTTTTCCCATATTTTCCCACTTACTCCCT